>CATIWQ010529135.1:0-18003 GCA_949673415.1 Euphorbia schlechtendalii
AGAAACACTCCAACTGCTTATAAAATAATTATAAGGTAACTTTCAGAAACACTCCATTCCTTATTTTTAAGCTCCATACAAATTAAAAGTTCCTTATAAGGATTAAGCCAAAACTCATCCACAATGAGAAACACCCTCTAAATTTTGAATGTTCGTCATCACAGTATAAACATCTCCTTCACTTATATCCAAATTAGAATGCAGCAAAATAACTGCCTTAGCTATTAAATTATTTGATGATTGCCATGATCCTTAGCATTTGTTGTTAACAATTGATCTTTACAACTTCCTTCAAGAGGGTACCATAAAAAAATGTGAGAATATATTTTCTCGAGATATAAACAGAAAACGATTTTAGCTATGCAGCAACCCCAAACGCACCCTTAAAACTATTGTTATTAATACCGTACCATATCACTCTATTCTACTTGTAAAATCACATATAATTCACTAAAAATATCATAATATGAAGAATATGAGTATAATATGTCTAAATTACAAAAATTGGTACAATCATAATCTAAAATACATTTCTAAAAATAAAGTGAAATAAGCATAGTTAATCATATTTATATCATAAATACATAGATATTTATGTATTTTTTAATGTATAAATTTAATTTTATGAAATTAATTGTTCAGTAGAACCACTGGTTAAATCTTGATAGTACCAGTAATACCATGTACCATAGCTTTATTGGTTTAATGTCTGGTACGGTTATGAAAACATTGTATAAAACAGACAAAATATTAACATATTTTCCACGGGTTACCCTTTGGGGTCAACCTCTTGTGCTCAAGCATGTTAACTCCTAAATTTTCATCAATGAACTTTATCCTTCCTCTTCTAAATAAACCATTACAAGGTATAATCTTTCTATAATAACTCAGTCAAATATATCGATCCCAATGCACGACTAGTACATGATGTCATTTCTAGAAGTATGTTGTGAGAACATTGAATTGTAATGCTTGTTTTTCATTTGTGGTTTACTTGTGACTAGTGACACGGCCCAACATTTGGACACACGGAGTTTCTCGCATAACATCGAAAAGTCTCGCATGAGGGCATGCGATGGCCACCCGATGCGAAATCCGTAGCAAATGGAGGTTTTCTTCCGATAAAGTTCTAGAATTTTCTAGCTTAGTCTTCACACATCTAGAGTAGTCTTCATGTGTGTAGAATAAACTAGAGTATCTGTAGAAAATTCCATACTTATCTAGTTGTAGAGATATTTGTATAGAAAATTCTAGTGGAAGTTGTAATAGCCGTCGGATCAAAGAGATTTCTAGAGAATCGATCCGGTCCGTTCGTTAAGGAGGTGGAGAATGCCTATAAATATGTAACTCCCCTCTCATTTGTAATCACCTTGGAAAGTTAAGCAATATACACTTGTAAAGCTTCCCACAAAAGCTCTCTTTAGTTCTTACTTAGCTTCCGCATTCGTAGCGCAACTTGTGTAGAAATTCTCGCAAAGGCTTTGCTAGCATAATCGTTGGTTGTTTTGTGCTAGTGCCGCATGGTGTTTAAGTGTTAAAATCTTAGCCCGTGACAGTTGGTATCAGAGCACGAATGTCGAATCCGAATCCTTCCGCAATAATGAGCGATGTGGAGAACGTCGAACTCGAGCATCGCGAAGCAGAGAAGCAAGCTTGCAAAGGCGACCGCAAGGACAAGTCTGTAGCAAGAGACCCCATGGCAGAGTTTGAGAGGCGTATAGCTCACTTGGAGCTTGCGGTAGCGGAACACCATGATCGTTGGGAAGAGCACACTCCAACGGTGGAGGGCATCTTTACCGAGTGCATCGAGCAATTCAAGGAGGAGTTGCGAGGGATGGTGCAACAAGTGCGGGATGAGATGCTAGAGAATCTCAACACATTGGCGGATCGCTGCACAAGGGCATGAGAGCAAAATGCGACGAGGATAACCATGGTCCAAGGCGACATTCTCAGACTTAGGGAGGAGTTTGAGGCAAGTCGGGCACTGGAAGTTAGGCGCGATGAGGTGGAACAACTTAGAGCTAGGGTGAATGCTCTAAATCCTCAAGGGGCGGCCGGAGTCATGGGTGTGGCTCCAAGGGTCGATGTGCTTAAGCCTGACGTATACAATGGCAGCTGCAAGTTGAAGGACGTAGAGAACTTTCTTTACTCAATGGAACGCTACTTTGGTGCCTCCGGAGTTGTCAATGACACGGTAAGAACTTTCTAAGCTTCACTTTATCTTAAAGATAGTGCTTTGTCATGGTGGAAACGTGTATCCCAACCCCTTGGCGACGAAGAGTCAATAGTCACCACGTGGGAACAATTGAAAGATGAATTGAGGAAGCAATTCCTACCAGCAGATGCGGAGAATGAAACCCGCGCTAAATTGCACCATCTTCACCATAGAGATGGCCACATTCGAGAGTATGTCAAGGAGTTCTCTGACCTAATGCTAGAAATCCTTGATCTTTCGCCAAAGGAGGCTCCCTTTTACTTTATAGATGGGCTCAACTGATGGGCTAAGCTTGAATTTCAAAAGCGTGATGTTCAAGACATTCGTCAAGCACTCCGCATTGTCGATTCCCTCATGGAGTTCCAAAAGAAGGAGGGCTCCAAAGACAAGGGAAAGAAGCCGTTCCACAACAAAAGTGGGGGAGACAAGGGGAAGTCTCACCACAAGTCATTCGATAGTAAGGCTTCATCAAGCGACAAGTCGAAAGGAGACAAATCGACATGGATGCCGAAGTGTTTCCTATGCGAGGGGCCACACCTCGCATGAGATTATCCTTCGAGAAAGAAGCTCACAGCATTCGTCCAAGATCTTGAGCACAAGGACGAGGAAAAACGTGTAGCATGCTTGAGGAGATTGGACGCGGTGAAAGCAAGGACAAACAAAGGCGAGCAAGGTCGCTTATATGTCGAAGCCACATTCAAGAAAGGAGCTCGATGGGGGCTACTTGATACGGGGGCAGATTTAAGCTATATAAGCGAGGAGACAGCACGTTTGCTGGGCATCACATGGGAACCGTTGAAGACTCGCTTCAAAAGGGTGAATAGCGAGTGGATTGGGCCAGTAGGCATAGCGAAAGACGTGCCGCTTACAATTGGAGCTTGGTCAGGTAAGGCCAACTTTGCCATTGCCCCGATAGATGACTACGATCTCGTTCTTGGTATGGAGTTTATGGATCAAGTAAACCCAATAATCATACCAAGCAACGACACTATGGTGATTATGAAAGGGGAAAACCCTTTCTTTGTGCATTGCAAAAGGGAAGGTGCGCTTAGCCCTAATCAATTGAAGAAGGGACTTAAGCAAGGAGAGCACACCTTCACCGCAATAATGGTAGAAGAAGAGTCGCCAACCGAAGAGCCCGCAACAGCGCAAGTGATCCCAAAGGAGATCGCGCCAGTACTTGCCGAGTTCAAGGACATCATGCCTAATGATCTTCCGAAAGGCCTCCCACCAAGAAGGGAGATCGATCATGCCATTGAGCTAATCGAAGGGGCCAAGCCCATCGCCAAAGCACCTTACCGCATATGTCCGAGTGAACTCGAGGAGCTTAAGAAGCAATTGGGAGAATTACTTGAAGCAGGCCATATTCGACCATCGAAGAGTCCATGGGGAGCACCGGTTCTATTCCAACGCAAGAAAGATGGATCACTACAACTATGTGTTGATTAACGAGCACTTATCAAGTTGACGGTGAAGAACAAGTACCCAATCCCGCTCATAGCTGATCTCTTCGACCGTCTACAACAAGTAAAATATTTCTCAAAGCTGGATTTTTGCAAAGGCTATTATCAAGTGAGGATAGCCGAAGGGGATGAGCTAAAGACCGTATGCATCACAAGGTATGGTTCTTATGAGTTCTTAGTCATGCCATTTGGTTTGACAAATGCTCCCGCAACTTTCTGCACTTTAATGCAACGGGTCTTAGCTGACTTCATCGATAAGTTCGTGGTTGTGTACGTAGATGACATAGTCATCTATAGTAACAACATGGACGAGGATAAGGAGCATGTGAAGGCTGTCCTTCACATCTTAAGGGAAAACCATCTTTACGTCAAAAAGAAGAAGTGCTCGTTCGGGTTAAGTGAAGTGTCTTTCTTAGGGCACATTATTGGTGGAGGAAAGATTCGCATGGATCTAGCAAAGATCAAGGCCATTGTGGAGTGGGAGCTGCCCACAAAACCAATTGAGTTGAGATCTTTCTTAGGCCTTGTCAACTATTATAGGCATTTCATTGAGGGGCATTCAGCCATTGCCTCGCCTCTCACCGACTTGCTAAAGAAGGGACAAGCTTGGTGTTGGGCAGCCAAGTGGCAAACCGCATTCGAAGCCCTAAAGGATGCGGTAACTACACAACCAGTTCTCGCACTCCCCAAATTCGACAAGCCATTCGAAGTGTGCACTGACACCTCTGATTTTACTATAGGAGGAGTGCTTATGCAGGATGGCCACCCCATAGCTTACGAAAGCTGAAAGCTCAATGATACCGAGAGACGATGGCCAACACATGAGAAGGAAATGCTAGCCGTTGTTCATTGCTTTCGCGTGTGGGAACATTACTTGAAGGCAACCACGCCATTCAAGATTAAGACGGACAACAAGGCAGCGAGCTACCACCAAAATCAACCGAAATTATCTAGCAAGCAAGCACATTGGCTAGACTATCTGGAAGAATTCAAGTACGAGCTAGAGTATAGCCCGGGGAAGACAAACAACGTAGCCGACACATTGAGTAGAAAATCATACCTTGCGCCAATGGTCTGTGCACCCGAGGGAACGTTGTTGGAGCGCATCAAAGAGGGATTGAAGCGAGACGAACAAGCTCAAAGATTCACGGAGTTGGTCAAAGAGGGCAAGACCATTTGTTTTTGGATCGAGGATGGGGCACTTTACGCTAAAGGCAACCGCTTGTACGCACCAACATGGGACAACTTAAGGCGAGACATCCTTAAGGAGTGTCATGATTCAAAATATGCCGGCCACCCAGGTACTCATTGCACTTTATCTCTAGCTCAAGAGAAGTTTTATTGGCCAAACATGCGGGAAGACGTGGAGGCCTACTTGCGAACATGTCTTGTATGTCAACAAGACAAGGTGGAGCACGAACACCCGCATGGTTTACTATCACCACTACCAATTCCCGAGCGAGTATGGGATAGTGCTTCAATGGATTTCATCGTTAGCTTGCCCATATCCGAAGGTTGCACAAGCATATACGTAGTGGTGGATCGCTTGTCAAAGTATGCCATCTTCATTCCTGCCCCAAAGGAATGTACCGCTGAGATTGCCGCAAAGCTCTTCCTTAAGCATGTGGTGAAATATTGGGGATTGCCAACATCAATAGTGAGCGACAAGGACTCACACTTTACGGAAAGGTTTTGGCAAGAACTTTTCCGCTTGTTCGGGACTGAGCTAAAGATGAGCATCACAATGCACCCGCAAACCGATGGCCAAACCAAACGTGTCAACAACATGCTCGAAGTTTACCTTCAACATTATGTGGTGGCCAATCAAAAGGATTGGGTAAAGTTGCTTGACATTGCCCAATTCTCATATAATCTCATGAAGAGCGAGAGCACCGGCAAAAGCCCTTTCGAGATTGTCTTGGGGTCTTAACCAACAACACCCAAAGACATTGTTAGCGGCTATAAGGGGAATAGCCCGCCCGCTTACAAGTTCGCCAAAGATTGGCAAGAAAGGGCCGATAAGGCTAAGCTCTACTTAGAGAAGTCGGCTAAGCGTACCAAGAAGTGGGCAGAAAAAAAGAGAACGCCCCGCGAGTTTCAAATTGGTGATCAAGTCCTAGTGAAGCTATACGAGCATGGACAAGTGCGTGGACTTCACAAAGGACTAATGCGACGATACGAGGGGCCATTCGTAGTGATCAAGAAGGTAGGCTCAATAGCATACAAGCTGGAGTTGCCCGAGGCATACTCAAAACTTCACCCTGTCTTTCATGTGAGCCTACTCAAGCCATACCGCAAAGATCCCGACAACGAGGAACGCAACATCAACCAGAGAGCACCTGCCGGGATAAGAGAACATTTTTAAAAAGAAGCCGAGGAAATCCTTTCAAAAAGGGTCGTTCGAGCATGCAATGGAGCTGCCACTAAGGACTACTTAGTAAAGTGGAAATGCATGTCAACTATCGAGACAAGTTGGGAACCCGTGGAGAAACTTTGGCAATTTTCAAACTTGTTTGAAGAGTTTGAAGCACAAGGGTCGTTGAGAGCAGTACATCGCAACGAGGGCATTGCCATCTCAAGTGGGGGAGAATGACACGGCCCAACATTTAGACACGCGGAGTTTCTCGCATAACATCGAAAAGTCTCGCATGAGGGCATGCGATGGCCACCCCGATGCGAAATCCGTAGCAAATGGAGGTTTTCTTTCGGTAAAGTTCTAGAATTTTCTAGCTTAGTCTTCACACATCTAGAGTATTCTTCATGTGTGTAGAATAAACTAGAGTATGTGTAGAAAATTCCATACTTATCTAGTTGTAGAGATATTTGTATAGAAAATTCCAGTGGAAGTTGTAATAGCCGTCGGATCAAAGAGATTTCTAGAGAATTGATCCAGTCCGTTCGTTAAGGAGGTGGAGAATGCCTATAAATATGAAACTCCTCTCCCATTTGTAATCACCTTGGAAAGTTAAGCAATATACACTTGTAAAGCTTCCCACAAAAGCTCTCTTTAGTTCTTACTTAGCTTCCGCATTCGTAGCGCATCTTGTGTAGAAATTCTCGCAAAGGCTTTGCTAGCATAATTGTTGGTTGTTTTGTGCTAGTGCCGCATGGTGTTTAAGTGTTAAAATCTTAGCCTGTGACACTAGGATGATGCATCTTCCTAAGGAAATTTCCATTTTCATCTCAATGTTAACAACTACATGCTATTCACATTTTGATTTTCAATGAATTCAGTTAAACAGGTGTCCAAGAAAAATGTGCCTAGGCACCATCAAGTTGAAAAAATCGAATCAGATGGCACCTAGACTACAATAAGCCAGCCAAATATCTGAATCCATAAAAATCAGACATCTAGCAAAATGGAGCTTTGACAATGCCTACGTGGATATTAGCAGAGTTTTTTTAAACAGTATTCAAGATATTTGTGCTCTTGTATTCATCTCCTTTACAATATCAAGTCTTAACACAAAAATAAAGTAATTCAAAACTTAAATAAATGTGAGAGTAAAATATTTGTTTAAAAGAAACAAAAGAAAGAAATCTATAGTTAGAAAATCTCGAAGACAAATTAACCAACTTATATTCATCAAATCCATCTCATTATATGTTTATCCTCTTAAGATAAATTCATCCGTATAAGAATTTGATTCGCAAATGCTGAGACATGATTGAAAAGCACCCACAGGGATTCTAATCTTTTTTAGATAGACAGTTGTATTTGATGCCCACATGAAGTGTTCCAACACACCAAAACAAACAAGCCCCCAACTTCTAAAAGCATACATCATTAGCCCGGGAAAAAAATCTTCCCCCCCCCCAGTCCCATTCATTGTCCTCCATTCAAATACCAAGTGTCATTTTTATAGGATTATAAAAATTGAAAAAACAGAAAAGGAAAAATAATAATTATTAAAATATACTCCATATAACATGACACTTGTAGATTTTGAATGGGTAGAAATTTTTCCCAGTACAAAACCGCGTAGAATTATATGGCACCGCAAATGTGGGTCCTCGCTTTTCAAATACTCGTACCAAAATTATCCCTGCATCAAACTTCAATTAATGCAAATTTCTGACTCTTGTAAAGAAACCTATTCACCATTCAGTAAATGTATAACATACTACTCCTTCCAGTAGTATTTTAGATTTCCCATGCAATACTAAAATCATTAATTTATTCATTTTATTTTATATAATAAATTTCTCTTTTATTATAATTTTCAACTTATAATTTTATTTATAATTATCTTTCCTAATTAATATAAGGATAAATTTGAAAAAATGATTGAAAATTGCTTTGATATTTTAAAATGATAAAGTAAAAGGAATTAAAATAAAAAATCTACGATGACTAGTGTTAAAAGCCGGAAGGAATACTAAACATATACAAAATGAATGTAGGCAGTGTTTTATTACTTACCTTGAAAAACAAAATACATATCTACAACGAGGATTAAGCCCGAACAGAATCTGTTTGTTTTCATCAATAAATATGTCTTATCAGTTATCACACAACTGTTTTTCCAAGGGCAACTAAAATTTCCAGCTCAGGTCACCCCAAATTCACATACTCACGCCTCTAATCCATCTAAAACTTTTACCTTCCTCAACCAGAAATACGAATACCCGTCTCATGTAGATTCTAGTGCTTCGAGCTTTTGTCGAGCCAAATACTTCTCTCGGCGCTCTTTCTGAAGAAAAACACATTTAACATGAAAAAATTATTAAAAGATACAACACCGGTTACATAACTCAGTATTATTATACAGTTTTACACTTAATATCACATATATACATACCCATTCATCTATTACAAGACCTTCGCCGACCACGCGTGGCCCAGTTTCAGGCAGAGGTTTCTTTCGGGCTTCCGTAGCAGCCTCAGCTTCGGCCAGCTGACGCGTCAGTTTTTCCAATGCCTTCAAAGAATCAATTTATCAAAGGTCATTCATTATGTTATGCAAACTATGAAAGTTTTTGGAAATGGATTTACAAAGTAACTTACAGCACTAGGATGCTGCACATCCAAAAAGATCACTCTTAAAATTCGTTCAACTGTTACTTGATCCTTCTGTTCATCAAACTGCAAGAGAATTTTTCGTTCATGTTAACTTTTACAGTGCCTTATCTTCATACGTATATGTGACCCCTACCCCAAGAAAGATCTCTCACTACAACAATTTTTACATTATATCCATCCCCATAAGTGAGGGTAAGAATAGGGTTTCCGAATAGCAGTTCCCAACAATCCAAATTAGTCCCGCAAAAGAAAAAGTAACATTCAGATGTTTTTCCTAGTTCGATGTAGCCACATAGAGGTTGGCAAATGTTTCTTCAACATAGGGGATGTTATAATGAAAAGAATCGAGAAACTGGACAAACCAAGCTCTGACTAACATTCTAGTTTATCGTTTGTTCCAAAAAGTACAGCTGTAAGCAAATGGCCAACAATGCATATTGCGATTCCTAGGAATCTTAAAACAGATAGGAGATCAGGTTTCCTTTTGTAGAAGTACAAATGAAAGATTCTAATATTTGGGTTCTATCGTCGCTATTAGGAATATGGATGGAGTTCAGGGCTAGAAACATAAAAAAAATTCAAGAAATAGTTAACATATATGGGCTAAATGCTCTGATTAGCATATCATACTAAAGCATACTTTCGACCAAGAAAAAAAGGCTCATAAAGATCATTTAGTAAAATATACTGCAAACTCCAATGCTAAGCACCCTCATATGTGAGTGAACATGGACATTAGTTGTGCATTTGTAATTAGAGCGATGTTTCAATTATGATGCGAATCAGACGAAACAAATAAAATCATATAGTGCAGTTGCACATGAACAAGACATTTTTTTATCTAAAGTACTAAGAAATTATCCCACATCAGATAACAAATAAAACAGAACTTATAAAGTTCCCATCATGATTTTAAACATTTTAAGGCTAAAACTATAACTTTATAGCAGTGACTCACCAACTCCGGCACATATTCTACATCTTCTTTAACCTTTAAACTCATGATCTTAAACTTAACCTTGCTCTTCTGGCCCATTACTTTTTCATTGTTCTCCGGAACCTCTACGAACTTGAACACTGACACATTTGAAAAGAAAATAAATGTTAAAAGAATTTAATATAGCAAATGAAGAGGAAAAATCGATCAACATACCAAAACAACATATTCCCTCATGTTTTCCATTTAATATAACTGAAACTGCCAAAAGATATTACAAATAAACAAAGGTAATTACCAGTAGCAATAAGACTCTCTCCTGGAGCAAGGATGCCACCTGGAGGTCGCATGAAACAACTTTTTGGCGCAGTTGTTTGAAACTGCATTGTGATGAAGAAACCAAATAAAACATTACTTATAAAAACTATCTATATTTGATTAAAAATATACAAAATTATGAAACAACAATTAACATTGTATTTAACTAACATTTGAAAGTCGGGAAATAAAGAAACTTTAAAAATGAAGGGAAATGACAATGACAACCCAAAAAATTATTTTCAGGTAACAGAGGGAATGGATTGATGCGGTTTTTCTTTTTGGTAAATAATTCAAGTTGATATATTATTTCAATCCAATTACAAAAAACAGAAACCTCCCAACGTCCTCATTATTAAAAGTGTCCATAAAAAGATAAGAACAAAAGCGATGCAATGCAAAACGCGTTTGCCTTTATTATTCCTTTCACTAATACGCGGAGTACAAACCAGCAAAAATACTATGCAATTATACCACCAAAAGCAAAAATAAGTCAAAAGAGAAAAAGAGATATTACCTTGAAAGCTACGTGAGACCTGCTTGTGTTTTTCAACTTGATTGCGCTCCTTACCTGTTTCCCTGGTTCATCTGCAACACCGGCCGGCGAAAAATAATTAAAACTTCAGCCATTTTATGATTCGAGTTCCACTATTAGACAAAAAAATGTCGAATAGCTAGGCAAGAGGAAAAGAATTAAATTAATCTAAAATGCACATAAGACATTAAAATTAAAAAAAAAAATAACATAACGCTAAAATTTCCAATATTTAATTGACATAATAATCTGCATCAGCGAAACGATCACGAGAATGACCATAGTTGACCAAAGAACAAAAGTCAACGAGTAAAGAAAAAAGAAGGAATATATGAAAAAGACGACATACAAGGAAAATAGAGGTAATTGGCAGGGTCAAGGAGGAGTCTCCGGCGAGCAGGGAGGAGAGATCTAGCGACAGACGACACCGTAGTTGGAGACGATGAGTTATTCTTTACCTCAACATGGCGGCCACTGCTGTTGCCGCTGAGATTGTAGGTAAGGTTCTGCGAGGTGGAAGCGGAAGAGGAAGAGGAATCGGCACCGCCATGCCAGAAAGGACATAGACCAAACAGCTTCTTATCTGTATTAGACTTATGCTTGTGAGCCACCGCCATGGAAAGGCGTCGCCGGTGACTATTGGCGCCTTTCTCTTACAACTAAAAAAGATAGAAAAGAGTAGTTGGATAAATATGGGGGTAGGGGGAAGTGGTGAAAAGCGCGGGTTAGTTTGTTTTATGTAGAAAAAAGAGTGTCGCTCACGAGTTTTAAACATTTGAGGGTTGTGTTGTACTTACACAGTCGGATTTGAAATGATTTTGTAAAATAGAAACTAGAGTTGGAATTTAAGTTCCGTGCAAAGACGTTGTTCAGCGTGATTAAACGGAAAAGTGAAGGGTATTCTTGGTAAAGGAAGTATGATCCTTAATTTGGCAACCACTACTAGAATGACATTTATTGAAGGTATATTTGGGGTCGTACTTATTAGTTGTTGTAAATAGTTACTTGGTAATATTCATGTCAGAAATGGTTAGAATGGTTGTAAAGCAAATACTAAAATTATTGTTACATGTTGAACTTCAACGAGTCAAAAGTAGAATTCATTGAGAGGTTTCCTAACGCATACTTGATTTGGTTATTGTTATTTGTCATTTTTGCTCAAATTTATTGCGGTGTCAAAAAATAATTTAAAACATTCATTTAAGGTTTTTAATAGAACACTTATACTTCGTTTTTGTTTAATGTTACAATTATTGTTTACTGTTGCAAATTGTATTTTGTTGTTGTTATCGTGGCTAATTCTTTCATTTGAAACAGGTAAAGTTAGTTTTTTAGTTGCATAACCGAATTTATTTATCTGTTGCAAAAAAAAAAACACCTTATTAAAATTGTTGTTTGATTTTTTAAAAAATAAATTGTCTCGTTAAACTTACAATAATAATAATGAAAAACCTCACATTTCCCCAACTCGAATATGGACTTGAACTTTTAACCTTTAAAATCATAGCTTCAAGTCTTAACCAATTAGGCAAAGACATTTGCCACAATTTGTTGTATGATTAAAAAAATTTGACACAAGACTTTTAGGATTTTTTCTAGTTAGGTGAAGAAGGTTAATGATTATGGAAGGCATTAAAGGAATACAGGGTTTGTTTGTTGGTGTGGGTTAGTTGGGAAGTTGAGTTAAGTATTAATTAAGTGATTAATGCTATCTTGTTTTGTGTAATTGTAATTAAATAGATATTATAACTAATTGATGGTTAGCAGGTTTGAGAACATTGGATCATTTTTCAAAAATAGTCTTCTGCCCAGCCTTCTTACAGTAACAACTGAATGAGAAGTTAGGCCATAATATTAGTACTTGGATGGTTCCTTACCAAAGAGACATGGCGTGTATATAATTATTTGTGTTATTCTGTACACATAGAATAATTTTAAAAATAATTTTAAAATAATTCAAAATATGTTAATCTTCTTTGCAAGGGAGAGAAGCTTCAAGGGAACAAATTTAATTATTGTGAGTTTAAGTAAATTCTACGATGATTTTGTTAAAAATTAAATAAAAATTAAATTGTCATTATTTTGTCACTTATCACTATTGGATCAATGATTTGATGATTGATTCAATGGTAATAAAAAGTTAATGAGACTTAATTTGTAAAAAACAAAGTCACCATAACCTACATCATAAGTTTAACATATCTTAATAATTTTATACTCCATTCATCTACTAAATATTGTTGTTTTAACTAATTCACAATTTTTAAGATAACAATTAATCGAATTAGGTGATTTACTAATTTACCCTTTCATAAATGTCTTACTTTATTTTCAAGACTTCATTAATGTGTTCAATAAAAATAATTTGCTAGTGTTTAAATATTGATTCCTATATGATTATCTTGAAAGTTTAACAAATTAATAGGGGTAGAAATGAAAACTTTAGACAAAAAACACCTTGAAAATACAAAATGACAATAAAAAAAGAAATAAAAATCCATATTAAATGTCAATATTTAGTAGATGAGTGAGTATTTTATACAGTTTATGTCGTGGGTTTGGTCTAATACTGATTATTTTGACACCTAATAACTTAACCGCAATTCTATATTGACACCAGCTTGTTTGATACTTATTTACACTTTACAATCTCCACCATTCATCTTTGGGTAGTTAGATTTCCACCATAAGATGAAAACAAGATTGATGGTGGAGATTGCATAGTATCAACGAATGTCAAACTACTGATGTTAATATAGAATTACTGATAACCTAAATGTTGAAAATATTTTTCAAATTTTTTATTTTGAATTTAATTCTAAGGAAATATTTAATGTCCCAATCAAGTGTCATCTTCCATATATAAATTGATATATACTTCGTTCATGAGTAAATAATTATAACTACCCTTAGATTTGCACTTATACACTGTTACATGTTTATGTTTTTTCAATGCAACTAAAACCTCCTTGTGTTTTGATTTCATCCAGTTATAACATCTTTATGTTACATTTTATTTCTTTTCCACCCAAATAATATTTTTATTGGCGAAATTGCCCTCATCTTCATTTTGCAAAAATTAGAATCCAAGAATGAGTTTGGCCTTGTTTCTACATTCCAAGATCTACAGAACGACAATTATGAATTGATATATTGCAAGAGTCTATTTCTTCAATGAGAGTGTAAATCCAGTACCCATGGCCTTTTAGAGAAGCAACTCCATATCTTTCAGAAAAAAATGAAATTAAACAACATATTATCATATTTTGCAGACAAGTCAGATTAGTCAGTTTGAGATTGTATCGAACATCAACAATGTTCAGATGAGTTTATTGATTTGAAGCTTAATTTCTTGTCAGAAATTGAAGTGATTAATTAATCAGGGTGTGATTAAGTACCAAAATTTAATTTGATACCTAAATAAAAGCCATTTGATTATAAACTTGGAACATAGGAAGCTGACCGAGTTTGAAGACATTGTTATCTCCTCCTTCAAAACATATTCCTGGGCAAATCAGTCTATTTTGTGCAGAGAGTTTCGCAGCAAATCATTCTCTTTTGTGCAGAGAGCTTGCTGTCTACTTTGGGCGCCTTGGTCGGCAAGAAATAATAGGGTGTTTCAGCGTGTCTATTCTCATCCGATGGCAACGGTTTGATTCGGGAACGCCATGGCAGCAGCGATTTCGCCTATTAATAACCCGAACCAGTGGCAGCATGATGGCAGCCTACCAGTCCCGCCTGCAAACTCGGCTGTTTTGCAGCAGCAGGCCCATTCGAGGAGTAATCCGGGCGCTTCTGAATAGTGGGAGCAGCCTCACTTTCTGCTCTTGAAACGTAATGTTGATGCGGCTGTGTTTAATGGTTGTAGCTCATGTACTTTTGGCTTTGTTGTGCACAATTCTGCAGGTTCATTTATGGCTGCCAAAGGGGACTTTTTATCGAGTCATGTCTCAGCTCTTGAAGCGGAAGCGTTATCCGTAAGAGAGGCTTCATCGTGGCTGAAATCAAAAGGGTATCCGTATATTGTATTAGAGACGGATAATCAATTTTTGCATTCTTTGCTTTTCGACAATGATTCGAGTTACTCATATGTTACTTCTATTGTCGAGGATTGTGGAACTTTAGCTCGTTCTTTTGTATCGTGTTTTTTCAGTTGAGTAAAACGTGATTCGAATATTATTGCTCATTCCATTGCTAGGAATGTCTTTTTAAATGAGGTAACAGGGACTTGGATTGACGTTCCTCCACTTGCATTGCCCATTTATTTCCGTATTAATGAAAGTTTTTTTTTCTAAAACAAAAACATATTCCTGGGATGTAATTAATTACATTCATATAATATTGGGAAATTATATTTTCTTTTGTTGTTACCTATGTATACGACACGTGATCAAATGATAAAGATAAGGATAATTTCGTCAATAAAAATATCATTTGGATGCAAAATTAATAAAATGTAATATAGGGTAGTTATGGTTGGATGGAAGCAAAACACAAGAAGGTATTAATTGTACTGAAAAAATTTAGGAACGTAACAATATATTAGTATAAACCTTAAAGAGGTTATAATTATTTACCCTTCTTTTATCCACGTAATAAGCATGGTAATTAAGGTCTAATTAAGGTTTAATGCATCTACACCCCCCTAAACTTGTCCAAAAAGGGTTGTTGTCATCCTGAATTTTAAAATGTGACAGACAGCCCCCTATACTTGTCTAAAACATGTCACTTTACCCCCTTGTGCTGACATGGCTTGCTATGTGGATGACTATCAAAATACACACGTGTGAAGTATGTTGGTGGAATTGAAAATGAATAAAAAAAAATCCCTAACATTCTAATTCTTACCACTCAAAATCCCTAATATATGATTTTCGTCTTTTTCAAAACTTCATTTCTATTCTAAATATTTTCTTCAATTAATCATAATATTGTATCGATTCTTTGCCCGTCATTTTCATCTTCTTATTTTTAAAGCCGATATTTTTACAAGGGGGTAAAGTAATGTGTTTTAGACAAGTTTAGGGAACCATCTATCATATTTCAAAATTTAGGGTGACAATAACTCTTTTTAAACAAATTTAGAGAGTGTAAATGCATTATCTCTAATTAATTAGACAAGTAAAGATGCTATACTACCCTTTATAATGACCGTTTATAATAATAATTTCTGAAATTCTTTTTACATTTCTCAATGATTGTAATTTATCTCTATCTTAAATACTCTTTTCTAATCACAATCTCCAACGTAAATGATTGTAATTTTCATAAGAGAAACTGTATTCTTTTTATCAACTAAAACAAGTTTATGGCGCCATAAACAATTCTCCAATTTTTTACTCTTGTTTTGTTTATGAAAACATAATTTGCCAAATATTTCAAATCAAATTTTCATGAATTCAAATTTAGTAAATTTATTATTTTCGTTTCAAATTTAAGTATTTAAAGATCACTAATAAAAGAGATGAAATCACAAATACATCATGGAACTTTGAGATAGAATTTGCAAAGTAGGGAAAGTGTGCTCATAATACCCAATGAGAAGAAGGAATACAAGAAGAAACTATCTTAAACCGTATTGGTAATATTTTTCGTTGTTTTTTTTCATGGTTAACTTTTCAAGCTTATATTCACAACTAAATTTCACAAGATTAGGCTTTTAGTTTTAGTAGTCATTAAATTTTCAAGCGCTAATACATAGTTTGCACCCCTTAATTTTTTGAAAAAGTCATGTACCACCCCAACCATCACATGTGCAACTTTGCACCCCGAACTTGGTAAAAGTAAATAATTTAACCCCCTCAAACTGATTTGTCCACTCTCATACTAGAGGGTGTAATACACTCTCGCTAACATGAAACACATGTAGAAAAAATAGAAAAGTCAGGGTAATTGAATTTTGACATGTTGCATTGGAAAAGTCAAACTAATGTCGCTTTGACATCTAGCAATATTTCAAAATCTCATATGAACCAACCAATTTACAGCAAGCAGAGGCGGAAGGAGGGGTGGGGGTAGTGGGGCACGTGCCCCACCGGCAGCAGAAGAAAGGTTTATCACCCGTAACTCTTTTTTGTGAAATTTCTATATAACGAAGCTAGTGTCCCACCAAATTTAATGTAGAAGATAAAGCTTTATGCTTTATATGGGTATTGCATATGTTATGAGATGAGTAAGAAAAAAAAATAGAAAGAAGAAGAGAAATCAAATACAACAAAAAATATACTGATATGTAGAAGGAAAAAGAAGACGAATAGTAAAAGTAGTATGGATTTATTCAGTGGGCCATGTATTTTCTATTATCTGAATTCTTTGTATTTACCCTCCACTTCTTTCTTTGATACATGTATTTATCATCATTATTTTAATAGTGGATACCATATTGATTGTGATTAAAAAAATCTGATTTAAAAAAGCAAAGACACACTGCTATGTGATTTTGTATGAAAATTAATTATCTTGATAGATGATTAAATACAGAGAAAAAACACATTGTAAGTTGATCAACCTTTCATCAAATATATGTTTATAAGGAAAAAATGATGAATTTTTCTAAGATTTTTGAACTTTAACACAGTTATCAGTTTACATTACTAATTAAGTTATATATCATAGGTTAATCTAAAACAATATGAACATATATAAATAAGTTGATAAATATTTTGACCTTTCAACCAAATGTCACGGTTTCTCTTTTATTTTGTACCCTTTATATCAATTTTGACTTATTTTTAATTGAAGTGGAAAATAGTTTATAGACAATTTTTTGGTATAAGAATTATTTTAGTTTCCCGTCTCTTACACGGTCGTCTTAAGTTGAGAATCGCAAACTAATGATATTGTTACAAGTTTCAATGTTGCCTTTAAATCTTGCTAAAATATGTGATTTTTTCTCTTCTTTATTCACAAATTTTCACTAAATCACTATGATCTTACGTCTGTCGTGGTTGATTTGCATAGTCCAAGACTCCGAGCACCCCCAAAACAATGATTCTGGCTCCGCCACTGACAGCAAGTAGTCAGTGAAACTTCATCTTCATACATTTCCTCAATTTATAATGAAATTAGAACAACCAACAATCTGCTTGTAAATTTCAAAATCTAATGAAATTTTGTTCAAACATCAAAGATCGACCTAACTAATTTACTTCCTCGCCTAATTTTGTCATAATCATTTTACAATCTTGACAGTGAAACACAATGAACTGTGAAGAAAGTTTGATCTAAATTAAACACAAAAAATAAACAAAATTGTAGAAAAATGAAAGAGAACAAAAGGACTAGTTGCTCTGCTATATCCAATCACTTAACTAATTTGATTTTACCCTATAGGTCTAACCTTTTCAAATTCACGGTGATGCAGTTAGGCTCCACTAGTGCAGAAATGGCTTTTAGGGACGGTTCTGTTGGGCTATTCCGGATGGTTATGAACCGTCCGCATAAGCCTCGACGCCATTGGTCAGAAGCAATACGGACGGTTTTGAACCGTCCGGAATACGTGTATTGCGGACG
>CATIWQ010529443.1:0-56953 GCA_949673415.1 Euphorbia schlechtendalii
AGTGTGTTTAAAGTGTTAGGAAACTATAGCCATAATACTTTGAAATTGATCAATAAAGGATGAGGGTATTAATAAAAAATCAAAAGAAAGAGAGGATAACTAATGAGTTATGCAAAAGGTGAGGAATGGTACGGAGCAGAAACTGTAACCATTCATTGAGTGAAAAAAGAAAAGAAAGCATAGCACGAAAAATGGGTGCAAAGTACAAAGTACTTCAAAAACATATGCTTAAAAAATGAGAGAGTGGTATGGAGCATAAAATGCAACCACTGAAAAAAGGGGAGAGTGGTATAGAGCATAAAATGCAACCACTGAGAGTGTTTTAGCATCCTAGGTTACCTAAAAATGCGTTGAGAGAAATTAATAAAAGTGTGCTTTTTATGTCCTTTATACTTTATACTATGCTTAAGAGAAGGTAATATTCGAGAATGCATAAAACGCTTATATGAAGATGCGATTCGGTTGACTCTCCATTATGAACAAAGGTACCCAACCCTTACTAAGCATAGTATTGATGTTGTCCAGGTTTATATAACAATCTTATCTCGTCTGTGCTAGATTTAGAAAATTTATTTCATGTGTTGCTCTACGGTGAATTATTAAATATCTGAGTGTGTTGGACCGGTTTGTTAGATTAATCTAGTGTGTCATAACACCTTCGTTGATCTTGCATATTTTCTCTACTATACTTGTTCGTAGTGAAAAATCTATTAATTTAGAGTCTCTAATCTATCACATCTATATTTACTCAACTTTTTGTCATAGTATTCCTATCCATAAAAATCTCTAATATATTTTTATTTTATTTTATTTTGTTTCTTCCCTAGTTTATCTTTAAACTAAACTCCTTCCCTATAGGTTCGATATCTTTTAAAACTACATCGCAACTGTATACTTGCAGTTATCATCCTTTTTCTATGTGATAAAAGGTTTTGACAACACCTACAGTTTATGTGAACAAGTTTTTGGCATTATTATTGGTATAATTCTTTGAAAACAAGTGTAGCCAAGTCTTGTGATTAAGTTATTAAGCTTATCAGTAGAAAAGTGGCGAATATTATACCAAGGCCTAAGGTAAAGCATGCATTTTGAAATGAAAAGCAATGGAAGAAAGCATACACATCCATGTCGAAAGTGCCAAAGATAGACTCTGTACCAGGCATAGATGTCCTCCTAATCCTTTAGCAGATGCATTCAATAGGATGTGTAATGCTCTTCTAGTAGCTCTCATCCTAACATCATCATGTGAGAAATGACGCGATGCTCAAAGGCCCAAAGATGGGAATAAAAGAAAGCAATGTAAGAAACAAGGGGCATATGCAATAAAACAAATAAAGTGATAAAAAAGTTTACTTATCGTGATCAAGAGATAGCCGACCTTCAACTCCATTTGTTGGCATGCAAACTAGTTGGTTCCGTAATAAATATACCCAAAATTGACCCTCGGCCAATTCAACCTAGGAATATACTCCAAATCAACCACGATTGGCAAAATGTAATATTTCAATGCACTACTAGATATTTGAAAAAAACAATGGTCAGAAGCATCGCAATAAAAGATCTAACAAACTGCAGGACATCCACAATAATGATATTAGCAGTCACCCACCACCACTTCACCACATGGCTGTTCAAAATTTGGCCACTAGACGGGTGCACGACCAATAAACTCTATATGTAGTCAAGTGTGATATTCTCCGTTGAAAAGGGATGCCAAAAAATGGTTAAAACATAACATCTTCTTCATCCACTGTAAGCCATAATGGCTACAATGTCGGAAGGAGTAATTGTAAGCTCCCAATGGTAGATGGAATGTGTGACTAGTCTCACTCCACCGCTCGATCATGTCACCCAACGGTCAATGACTGGGCTTCCCGCCCAATGGCAAGGCATTAATGAGAGGCCCAAAATCGATGGCCATGATACGTCAATAAAAGAGGGATCGTGCCTAGCTTGTGCGTTTGCGTGAAATCAAGGCTACTAATTGGCACACACCTATTGTGCATTGATGGTAGTACAATCCAATGGCTACAATCACAAGGAGCAAAAAGGGTGCAAAGATAAGTCTCATGCATTCCATTTCATCCATGAAAAATGGTGTAACTGTTTAATAAATGAAAGATTTAAACAAATTTGTATAACTTGAATTGGGCATTATTTTATTAAATCTTATACACCCTAAAACAATATAACATACCAATGAATGGGAAGAAAAATTCACATCATAGAGATAAGTATAACATATAATATTCAAGCATTTTCATAAAATAGGTGTGTCCATCCATTTTTATTTTAATCATAGCTTGAATAAATGTAATCATGCATTTGAAATTTAAATATGTTCATGCATTTTAAACAAAACAAGAAAAAATAAATAATATATATTCATGCATTTTTTAGTTTACTTAAATGGACATGCATGAAGGTTGGGCGAAAAGAATATCACTTTTCCCATAAAAATTGCATATCCATCATGAAAAAATACTAAAAATGGTACAAATGTTGTGAAATAATTATAGAAAGTTAAAAAAAAGTTGAAAAAATCGGTTTCGGGGACTTCTTGGGCTCGGTGTCAGTTCCTCTTGTGAAAAGGGATCGCCAGCGGTATAGCCAGACCAGCGTATGGCAAGTTAAAGAGAATTGCTGCCTACTAAACATAGCATGCTCCAAAGCCGTTTGGCTGGAATTTCAACAAATCTCAATCCTAATCCTACCAAAACACACGATAATATTCTAACATGTTTTCATGCATCAATTCATCCAATATCATTCAAATTTCAAATTTTCAATTTTTTGCAAAATCGATTAAATGCAAAATCGATGCGAAAAATTAATGAATTATAGGCTTACTAAGCATTGGGAGGAATGCCCGGTGGGATTGATGACGGATGGGACTCTCGATTTGAGAGTATGACCATGGAAAATGGATAAGATTCCCAATTCACCAGGAGCCTCTTCGAGTTCATCCATCTTCGGCTTGAATTTTGACGACTCTAAACCTTGTAGTATACATTTTCTTTGAAATTTGAAGAAAAACAGTGAATGGGGGTGAAGTTAGAGAGAAAGAGGAAGAAGAGAAAGATGAGATTTTTTTAAAATGGAAAAAGAAGGGAAGGAAAAGTTAAAGTTATAGGGTGGGATTTTTTTTGTTTGGGCTTCCCAAATTTCAGCCCACATATCCTTTCTCTACACGCCACCATTCTTTTCACCGATGTCGGGATTCGCTGCCGGCGCCGGTATTCCCGACATCACCTTCAACCGCTGCCCGAATGATATTAATTCATGACACTTTCCCAAAAATAAATACCCGGATTTATTTTCTTCAAAATAAATCCCTCTAAAAATAAATAACCGATTTATTTTCTTCAAAATAAATTCATCCAAAAAAATTCCACTAAAAAATAAATATCCGGATTTATTTTCTCTGAAATAAATTTCTCCAAAATAAATTCCTATAAAAAATAAAATACTCGGATTTATTTTCTCTAAAATAAATTCATCCGCGAAAAATTAATTCTTTCCAACTAAATTCCCCCAATTAACTAATATTTTTAAATTTTTTAAAGGCCCAATTTTTTATTCCGTTTGAATTTATTTGAAACCTCTCATTGGGGCACCCAAAACCTTACCCAACCTTGCTAAAATTATTTTCCTCCTCAACTTGATATCTTTTTGGAAAAAAATCAAGAGAAATACAAGCGAATACCTAGTTTGGGCAAAATATTTTTTTTTTACCATGACACCAAAATATTTTAACTTTACTCTTTTTTCAAGTTTCTATTTTCTCTTTTATCTTATTTGTGTATTTACATGACTTAAGTATAATAACTCTGTAACCATACTCAATTTCGCACCAATAACCATTTTTTGAAGGTATTATACTTGGTATAACAATTGTTATACCTGGTATACGATTTATTATACCTGGTATACGGTTGTTATACTTAATATACGATTCATTACATTATTATATTTGAAGACAATACTCAATTTTTACCAAAAAAACATATTATGAATGTTTTATAGGTGGTAAAAAAGTTATTATAATAGGCATATTGACTATTATATCAGGTATAATAACTATTATACTAGGTATATAACAATAGTATATCACTTTTTAGATTTGAAATTGGCTTCAATGGTAACATATATTCTGTTTCAGATACATCTTACATTCATATACTATAATCTATTAACTTGCTAATATAAACAACAAATTTCTATCATAATGGAAGTTATACTTGATATAACAGATATTATACCTTGTATAAAAACTATTATACCTAGTATAAAGCTTATTGAAAGTCACACAAAGTTACAATATCTTGAGTTCTATGCAAGATAAAATGTTTTATTTCATATTTTCCTGCTTCAGTAACCGTTCTTCTTATTGTCCCTCTAGTACGACCTAAAAATTGCGAACTTTAAGGGTAGACTTTAACTTGCTTTTTCCTAGTTGAGGTTCTTTGTGCTGTTATAGGCTCTGACTAAATAGCAGAGATTGTTATGTATTTCCAATTTCATTGAGTCCTTCAACCTATAAAAGATTCAAAAGTAGTTATCAATGCAATCTTACAATCTAAAACTAAACAAATCAATTTGTTCATTATAAAAAGCACTATATAAAAATAAAATTAAAAATCACTTGATAAAACAAATAATATACTAGAGATAATAATCATTATACATGATATATTATACAAATTTACATAGACATGAGTAAAATACACAAAAATCATATTTAACTTTTAACCAATATGAAGCTATTATGATAGATCTCTCTTTATTTCCAATTTTGTAGAGAAGTTATTTATCAAACTCCTAATAACTACTCTTAATGGACTGAATCATTAAGATTATGTAACCTGATAAATGGATATAACAAGTAAGTTGTAAGTCAATTGTTACTTCCATTTGGTAATATCTCTAGCAAATCAGCAGCTAAAAATCGGTGTATAAACAGACATGTAATCATCTCAATCAACCATCAAGTAATTGAAATACTACAATTGTATCATGTAAAGGCATAATTAAACTAAACCAAGCAAAGATGCTTCAAAGTGAAATTGATATCGAAATCAAAATAAAATAAAAAGATTCTTATGATAAAGCACCATTAACATAAATCTTAAAAATTGAATTCTTTTGATCAAATAAGCATGCATAAAAAATAAACATTAAGCCCTACAACAATACCTAAATACGAAAATTGAAATAAAAAATTGCAATGATTTCATCATTTACCTAGAAAGAAAGCTACAGAGCCTTTTGTAATTGAAAAGGCCGAGAGAGAAGGAAGCACGAGCATGATCGTGAACACGAGCGGCGTAGAGGTTAGCAATGGCGGCTGTGTGAAGAGAAGGATTAGAGGAGAAAGTGAAGAGAGCACAGATCGGAGGATCGACAACACCTCTATTGTTGCCACCGTTGTTAATGAAAATCTTGTTATCAAATAACGCTAAAACGAGAAACTTTACGGAGTTAGATCGAAGGATCGACTACACATCCCTCGTTGCCACCGTTGTTGCTAGAAACACCGCTACCAGAAAACACTAAAATAAGAAACATTGTGGAAAGAGGGAGGAATCAATTGCAGGACCAATTTGATTTGAAGAGTTGTGGGAAGGGAGAGACGAAGAGATGAAGATGGAGAGGGATTAATTAAGAAAAGAAATCAGAAAACCTAATTAACGTAGAAGAAAAATCTAAAAACTCAAATATGGGCTTTGAAAAATTGTGAGTTGACATAGCCCAAAAATATTGTGCTCTTTTAACATAAAAGTCTAAAATACCCAAAAATCAAACCTTTTCCAAAAGCGCCTCTGTAGTAGTTTAGGACTAGGCCAAATTTCTTTCATTCAATTATTATTAATTAATTTTCTCCTCGTTTAACTCTTGATTGAGGGGGAAAAATATTTTATTTCCAAAATATCAATCAATGAGTTAAAAAAAGCTTATTGACTCTACTAACTCCGAAATCTACTTTATTTTTTTAATGTTTCAAAACCAACTAGTTTGTTTCAGGGTGATTCGATTGTGAGTGGACGACATTTTTGGACCCGGACAGTCATCGCGAGGCGCAGCCATGTTACATGGGGTGTGCAGTTTTTATAAAAAGGAAACATGAAAATGAAAAGTGTTGTAAAGACTCGAGGCCTAAACTATCGCACATTATTACTAAGTCACCACCTGGATCAGCTCTTTTGGGTTATTCGGTACAACCAAGATCCGTTAAGCCTAAACCGCACTGTAGTGAAGAGATTTGGGTCATGATAAATTACGTACTTCGCCATTATTTTAGTTTTAATTACATGCACATCACCACCTTTAAGATATTTCAATTTACTTCTAGATATTTTAATTATATGCACATCACCACCTTTAGTTAATCACACACATGCGGAAAGCAAATAAATAACATATATCTAACCTAATATACTTGCATCCTCAAAGGATAGCACGAGGTATATCACAACATCATGATATATTTAGTTAACCATACTAGATGTAGTTAGCAACCTAATTTAGAGTGGGGTGAATCGCATGTTAGTGGATTTAAAAGTGCGAAATAAAGGTTTCCCACGCGCTTTTATTGAAATAATTGATTTAAGACTCAATTTATGAAATTGTATTGTTAAGAATTAAACATGGTATAAATGAGGTTGGTTATCGGGGAAAAAAGAATTTCCCATCTTGTGGGGCCTAAAATACTAATAAACAGCGAGAAAAAAAAATAAACTAGGATAAAAATATGAAAATGACATAACATAAAACACAAAATCATGATAAGAGTTTCCAAAAGCTTAAAATCTTACCCCTCCAACGTGATAAAACAAGTTGTGTAGCTAGAAACACCGAAGAACATGATCCCGAAGACTTTGATTTTTAGTTGGAAAAAACATCAAAAAGTGGATTTTTTTAAAGGGGAATAGGAAACCCATGAATTAGATTTTTAGTTTCTAACTTGAACCTGAAAGGAGAAGGAAGTTTTCTGAGAAAAAATGTAGGAAAAGAAGTGTATAAATTTTCCTAACTTTTTCTCAATAATCCCTAAGTTTCTCTCTCTAAAATTTTTTCAAAAAGGTGAAAGTCCCACCCCATTAAAAATTCTAATTTTTAGAATTATATAGTGGTTGGTAAAAATCGTAAATAAGTGAAGGGTAAAGGGGATTTTGAGAAAAGAAAAATAAAAGAAACAAAAAAGGAAAAAAATATTTGAGTGGGCAACAAGACAGTCAGGGCTGGCCCAAATAATCGGAACTGATCCTAATCGATCAGGATCGACCAGATTTAGGGCGATACCAGTCCCCTTGGAGGGGCTGATCTAACCAATCGTGGCCAGCTTATGCAGGCTGAGACCGGCCTAGAAGGCTAGTACGGGTATAACTGAGGCCAGCACTAACCTACTGCTACAGTCTAGTGCTATATCATGACATCATGGAATAGTTAGTTAACTAAACAAGACTCAGTTAGTAGCATAAGTTAGATAAGGGTGAATAGCATGCTAGTGGATTAAAGTAGGGAATTTGGGTTCCCCTCATGCTTTTATTGAAAATAATTGATTTTAGACTCTATTTACAAAATTTTATTGTTTAGAATTAAACATGGCATAAATGAGGTTAGTTATTGGGGAAATATTGATATCCCATAACGTGGACCCTAAAATAGTAATAAATAGTGAGAAAATAAAAAAGAACGTAAAAAACATAAAAATAATAGAAAATAAAGCACAAAATCATGATAAGAGTCTCCAAAAGCTCAAAATCTAAAACCTCGGACGTGAATCTGCAAGTTTTGTAGCCAAAATTGCGCGAAGAACCATATCTAGAAGTCTTTTTATTTATTTTTGGTGGGGAAAAGGACAGAAAGTGGATATTTTGTGATGTAGAATAGGAAACCTAAGAGTTATAATTTTCAGTTTCTAACTCGAACTTAAAAGGAGAAGGGAGTTTTCGGAGAAAAAGCATCAGAAAAGAAGTGTAGAGATTATCCTAACTTTTTCTCAAAAATAACTAAAGGGTAAATGGCATTTTTATGATAAGAAAATAAAAGCAAGGGCAAAAAAGGGAAAAAATATTGGTGTGGGAAACAAGATAGTCGAGACCGGTCCAAATTGTCGGAACCGGTCCCCGACCGACCGAGATCAACCTGACATGGAAGGCCAGGTTGATCTCAAAGATTTTATAATGTTTTTTTTCTGGTTTTTTGGTTTTTTCTATGGGTTTTACAATGGTTTTGGCTTAGTTTTGAATGGTTTTAGTTTCCACAAGAAATAAGGATTTCCTTTGAACGTCTCGTATCTCAAAGTGGATCACTATAACAAAAGAGGCAAGTTAAAATACTTCTCATCATTTCTTCACAAAAAGGGATAAAGGAGCGTGTGAAAATTCTATGTTTTGAGGTCAGCATCATCGCCAATCTGATTTCAAGTGATTTCATAAGATCAAAAAGCATCAATGTTGGAGTTTCCAAGGAGCATGGTGGTCTTCCATGTTTCGACTTTACCTTCACTGCCAATCTATTTCGGGGTGATTTTGCATGTAAAAAAACCATCCTTTTGGAGATGTGCAAATAGCCCAAGAAAATTCCATGTTCCGAGGTCAACTTCTGTGCTACTCTACTCTTGGGTGATTCTGTAATATCAGAAAGCATCCATGTTGGTGTTTCCAAGGAGTGTAGAAAAATTCTATGTTCCGAGGTCAACTTCAACGCCAATCTATTTCTGAGTGATTCAGTAAGATTGGAAAGCATTCATGTTGGGGCTTTCAAGGAGCATAACTATGAGCACAACATTTTTATCCTCAGTCGCGAGTTTAACGAAGAAGCTGTAATTTATTTTTCTTTGCTATTCTTTCACTTTGCAAGGTCTAGAACGTCCTAGGGAGAAGCACTTCTTATTTCTTATAAACCTTACAGAAATTCTCCTGCATGATAGGTCAAGCCCGGATCAAGCCCAATCCAGGCTAGAAGGCCCAATCCCATACCGACATGGCAAAGTGAGTGTTGGCATTGGGAACATCGATGTCTATGTTTCTACATAGACACCAATGTTGCTAGGCCACCAATAGTAAGGCCCAAAAACCCATGCCAATACCGACCTCGACAATGTTGGTTTCTGCATTGCAACACCGACACCGATATCACTCAATTAGCAACATCAAAATTGCAGAATTTTGAGATTAATTGAATGCTTAGTCTTCTAAGGCCCTTGTATCGTTTGTTGACCTTTCCAGCATGCTTAATTTTGTAAGGAACTTGAGAGGGACCTCCCTCCTTTGATTGGACATTAGGAGGGGGTGAAAAGGTAAAAATAAAAAGTAAATAATGATGAGGTTTTTTGGATTGAAGGGAGCTATCCAACAAAAGGAGAGGTGACATTTAGTAGGAGGGTATGTGATATTTCATGCATAAGAGGTAGAGAAAAAAGTGCTCCATTTCCTATGTGTTTACTTTCAGCACATAGATTAGGCACATTTACTTTCTTATGTGTTTACTTTCCACACTTATACATGTTAAAACATAGTCTAAAAATGACTTAGAATAGAATATCACGACATTAGAATATGGTAGCAAATTACCTAATATGACTAAAACAATTACAAAGTAAGTAACTCATCTTGACCCGAATTTTTATACTACGGTATCGTTTAGGCTTAACGGATCTAGGTTGTACATGATTTCCTATAAGAGCTGATCTGGGTGGCGATTCTATAAAACATAGGCTAGAGGTTTAGGCCTCGAGTCTTTGGAATTTATTCCACATTAATAATCAATTTTCAAAAGCCCCCACACCCAATATCAATGGGTCGGCGCCTCATGCCGACCGCGAAGGTAGAACATCATCCACTCATAGTAGCGACTCTACTGGGGATTTCTTCTTTCTTTTTAAAAAATAAAAGTTTCGAAGATTTTTTATGAGTTAGTGAAAAGTCTTTATTTAAGTCAAACCATTTTCCAAGATTTTAATATTCCAAAGTGCATATGAATTAGACAGATTAGCCATTAAGTTTAGGGCACCTTATTTTACCATGAAGCTTGTGAAAGTATCATTTGCGACCCCTTGGCGACCAATGATACTTAGCAAGTGGATCACTTGTTGCCATACCGCATGTACTTCCCTCATTAGAACCTAGTTAGGGAGAGGGAGTAAGGATATCATAGTGTAACAATAACCTTCTACATTTATAACCTATTGATCAAACTCATAAAAGAAACCGTAGATACTTGCACTAGGTTTACCAAAACAAAGTGCATCTTTTCTTATACAGGTGTGAACCTTAATATCCTCGTGATATTAAGATGAACTAAACCTAAAGTTAGAAGCCTAACCCTATATATGTATTGTATTCTATGTGCTATGTGTTCATGCCTTTATCATACATTAATGAGCATTTTTTATGTATAGCATCATGCTAACCATGACCTTTTATGCAGACATCAATATGCACACACACACACACATGTTATATTAAGTCACATCCGGTGTTTCAATATTACCTACCACCAATTAGATGACGTGCCAAGACAGCGTTACCTAGGATAAGATTATAGTGTCCCTTGTTTTAGAGGTATCCAAGTGACGCCCAAACCTCTGCCCATTTGGGAAAACATACCCATTACACTAGAATTCACATGAAGAAGGGTGCAACACACTATTTACCCAATTTTACGCAACCTGTACATCACATGAGAAGGAGTAATGGTTCTGAATTCACAAAACCCTAGCTTATTACCACATAGGTAATATGGAAAATTGACCAACGTCACTACAATATCATGATCTTCTAGACCCATAGGCCTTTTAGCATAAAACAAGGCATATCACCTTAGACGTCACACTAATGCGACCTTTACCATGAGGGTCGGCACTTACTAACTTTCTAAAACATGTTCTGATTACACTACAGTCACCCCATATATACATTTCACGCACAAGCATTAATCATACATCTAGCATGCATGATCTAATCACCACTTTGTGCACTTCAGCTAAAGCTTGGAGGAGAACAAACCACCACCTTGTTCAAATCTCTCCTGTCGTTGCTAGGCAGGGAAGCATTCCAATCCAACAGGAGGGTGTCCCATACAAGATTCTAGCAAAGACTTAGGTTCCAGGCTGGGTTTATGTTCAGGATAGAGTTTCGAATTATGCAGGTATCAATTCTTCGAGATGACTAACTCTCAAGATGGTAACGCAACTAGAGGTCAATTCACTTAGTGGGACCATTCATGTAGACTCAAGGGCCACAATTGAACATAAGTGGAGAGTCATTATGATAGAAGCCTTTGTCGGCAGTGAGCAATTCATTCAGCCCATCCAGCACCAACTCATCTAATGCATATGGAAGATTGAAACTCGTATTAGTTTTCAGATTCAAAAATCATGAGAAATGTCTAGCCCCTTGCTACTGGTCATCCTTAGGCGTGAAGATCATTATCCTTTCCTAGCAACAGCCCCCTAAGTAATGTGTTTCAATTTGGCACTAGGAATGGTTTGGCCTAGTTCAGACCATTTTGACCATTTCAGGTAGGACAGAGCTTTAGAGGTGGTCGGGCCAAATTTATCTAGGTAACCCATCTATAGCATCCATTTGGGTCATCTAATTCAATCACCAAATCATTAGTGCACCACCCCCACAATCAAACAATCAGTTGTTAGCAGTGCTAGTTAATAAGCCATCTAACAGCTTCTCCCCGCCTAGCTTTAACTCTCAACAGGCAAGATCGGAAAGTGTTGATGCCCCTACTCTATACAACATAGAAGTGAACCCCTCGATGGGCCAATATCAGCTAGGTCCTCACTCTACTAGCATCCCAAATTTTTTCATTACCTTTGGAGGTGCTACATTTCCCCACGAAAAATTACATCAACGGTCTGCGACTTTTACTCATCCTTATCAGTCAAGATTTCCTTTCAACAATGAGGGCACGATTCCTTGATATTAGTTCCCAAACAAGGTAAAACTATGGCAATAGTTCTTGGTCAGTCACGCACATCGATTCACCAATTATCTTTGATCTACTACCCGACATTCTTGGTAGTACATGATGAAGATTGGTAACCCAATAATTTTGTCATACTTGAGCTAATAAAGTACAAAGGGGAAGGAGACCTTAGGTCTCATATGAAAACTATCAACCCATAATGAGGGCTAGGAGGATCTTTAAAAAAATGTTGGCTATGCTTTTCATCATCACCCTAGGTGAACCAGCTAATGAATGGTACAACAACTTGCCTCCAGAAGTTTCAATTAATAGGAATCATCTATTAGAGGCACTAGTAGAGCAATGCGAGTTTAATTCCTAGATGAAAATGATGATGTAGAATTTCGAAGTTGTCAAGAAGATGCTCTACAAGCTATTTAAGACCTACTATTATTGGTGAATGAAAATGCAAGTGTTCTTAAAAGATAATATCAGCTTATCCGAGATGATCATGAAGCTTCTTAATGGAGCATTGGCGGCATATAGATGCCGCTTAGGGATGGACACTTTCACTTATTATAATGATGTGTTTGAGAAGGCGAAGAAGTTAGAAAGGATAGAGGCCATGAATGTTGGATTGGCCCTGCCAGTTAGTAGACCTTGGTGTTTGCCACTTTTCTACTAGTAAGTTTAATAGTTTGTTCACAAGATTCAACTACATATCAATGGTGCCAAAAACTTGTTTACGAAAAATATAGATCAAATAGAAAAATGATGATAACTGCAAGTATACGGTTGCGATGTAGTTTTAAAAGATATCGATCCCATAGGGAAGGACTAGTTCTATAGATCAACAAGGAAGATAAAATAAAGAAAATAAAATATAATAAAGTAAAGGTTAGGAAAGAAGGATTAGAATGAAAAATGAGTAAATATAGGTATGAAAGCTTAGAGAACCTAAATATATAGATTTTCCCTATGAAATAAGGATAGCAGAGAAAGCATGTAAGTTTAACAAAGATGTTACGATTCACTAAACTAATCTAACAGACTCGGTTCTAAATACCTAGATGTTCAATTATTCATCGCAGAGCAACACATGAAATGACTTTTCTAAACCTAGCGTAAATGAATTAAGATAATTATATAAACCTAGAGAACATCAACACATGTATGATCCAGTGATTATACATGATATCGGTAACCCTGAAACTACTCTTAAAATTAACTCCACCGCATATAACTTGATTAACATAAAAGACTTAACATGAAATACGCATTATGACACATAGACATATCATAAACTTCGAAATAGAAAGTATAAGTAGAAAGAAAAGCAAAGTTATAAGGTATGCAAGTGAAAGCGAAAGTTGATCAAACCGTATCCACTCTTTAGTGGGAGTCATCAATTCCCACAATCCCTGCGTCTGCTTTGAATTCGATCTTAACCCTACAGAACCTTCGCTAGGATGCTATTCTTTGTGAATATCGAACAAACGAATATTGAAGAATGAAAACTTTTATTGATAAGTGATTTGCAAGTACACTTATACAATAATCGCTCAAGAATATAGAGAAATCTAATGATCAAAACAAGGATTCGAATCACTTAAACATTTTCTCGCTAACACTTATGAACGTAGCAAACTCTCCATCTATACATACACTATATTTCTCTCATGCATTCTAATGTTTTCCCTCTCTAGTTACCCACATTGTGATGCACGAAATTTGTGAAGTTTGGAGCCCTATTTATAGAGTTTGAAGGGTTGCGTCTATCCAAATGAAGGGTTGTATCCATTGGTAAATGATTGCATCTCTTCATTGTGATTTCTTGAGAAGCTTTGATTTAACCCATAATGGATAGGTACCTTTTCATGATTGGTTGACTTCAGATAAGTGTCTTTTTGTTAGTAATTGATGGTGGGTGAATATGCTTATTTGGTGGTTGGTAGTTAAAAAGATAAAACCAGAAAACAGTCCAAGTCATGACCGTGATATACATGTTGCGACCGTGAATCTTTGATTGGGAGAATTTTTTTCTAAAGAAGAATAAGACACGGCCGTGAATGGTTGTTGTGACCGTGTAATGCATTTTCTTCAGAATTCTCCTTGCAACTTCACCGATCTTTAACAACTTCGATCCTAAGCCAAATCTTTGAGTTCCACGCATCTTTTTGCACCTTTTTCACTCTTTTTTCATAAAATTCCACTTTAGATCATTTTACTCCCAAAATTTACCTAGCATCTGCATTTACATCAAAAACAACTACATACCACGTAAAATCTTTTATATGAAGTATAGAAATGACTTAAAATATAGTGTTTAGTGTGTAAAATTAATATAATAATAAGTGTAATTATACACTTATCACTTGGTATAAAAAGAGTGACACGGGGTCTTCATCAGTGCCAAACTCTTCCTAGTCCAAGGGAAAGTAAGAAATAGTGCAACCATAGTCAATAGCATCCATGTCATTATCGAAAGAGGTATATCATGGAATCTCTACCAACTTCGCTAATTTGGGATTCTTGTTCACCAAATTACAGGAGATAAAGAAGTTGGAGAGCATAAAGCCTTGGGCTCCCCCCAAACTAGAGGAAAAAAAGAACTTTTACCACTACCATGTGATGACTGGTCACAGAACTAATAATTGCAAGGATCTCTTAAGAGCCTTTCGATAAGCTAATAGAAGACAAGGTGATAGCAGAGCTCACCTTAAAGCCCAGCACCACAAGTAATCCTCTCTCATAGTTCGAGGATAAGGTGGGAATGATCAGCTCAGGGATTAGAGGAGGCATGGTTTGATAAAGCATGAAGTGAGCAGTGGAGGAGCTCGTCATGATGATTGGATAAGGGATCAATCCCTACCACGTGATGGCAAGTCTAGCGGAGGGGTCGAGTTCGATGGGCCTAGGAAAGGTCGAGAACTATCATTGCCCAAGGTTGAGGTGTGTGGAATTTGTGTATATGATTACAAGGATGCCTTGAGCTTCCACGTCATTATATACGAAGTTCTCATGAGGGCACAAGGGCTCTCACATGACATGTTATCAACTTTGTTCCCATGTTCACTATCGGGGACAACTAAAGATTTGTATATGACCTAGTCTCTTTCAACCAAAGGTAATTGGCACCCCATATCTCACACCTTTAAATGCGATTTTTCATACATGGTGACACCTAAGGAAAACATGACATACTTACTAAACTGTGCGTAGGACAAGGATGAGATGTTTAAATAATACAATTCATGATGGATGTCCATACAAGCGACTGTAAAAGTAGAAGCAAGAGAGGATCATACTAATGGAGATTCTGATTAGTGGAGCACGCCCTCAATTCCACCACTGCCTAAACTCATGTGAATACATGGACTTTGGAAAACATATTGATGTGGCCCTCAAGTTAGACGTAGAGTTTCAAAGATTAGAGTAGGAAGTGATGATGGTGGGGCAAGGCAAACCTTCAGGCTATGTGTTTGATATGATATCTCAATCTAAGCAAGGAAACGATCTAGCACAGTCAAGTTAAGTTAAAGGGACAGTTGCCGCCAATCTCCATGTTTAGGAAGCTTGTTTGGGTCCTTGATATATTTTGTGTGGAATGTCTATGTATGATGAGAGTGATTTACAAACCTTTCACATTCTCAAGTTCGAGACTTTTATCAGAGTGCAAGGACTCCCCAACTTCGAGCTGGCCAATCTATTTTTGTGTTCCTTGTCAGAAGCAGCTGGAGATGGTATGGAAACTAGCCAAAGGCATTGAGAAGAAAATGGGAACACATCGTCAAAGAGTTTGAAAGGGTCTTCATATACATGGAGAAGCCTAAACCCACCTTGAGGGAACTAATGGCTTGCGTCTAAAAGAATTATGAATCCTTCAAGAAGTAGGCCCAATGTTGGATAACCATTCAAGTTATTATGCTATACAAACCAAAACAGGATATCTTGGTAAAAATGTTAATCTAAGGGCCAGGACCACTTACAAATGATGTCTAGGCTTGATGAATCTCAAAACTTTCGAGGATTTATTTAACATGGATGCAAGGTGGGACTCAATACTTAGATAGTTTGAGCAGTAAATCAACATGATGGCATCAGGTATAATAGGCTATTGAGTCATGGAAATTATCATGAAGGCTAATCCAGAGGAAGCTCTAGTCTAAGAAAGCACGGTGGAAAGGATAACAACCCAAGAGTCCTTCAGGGATCTCCCAAATGAGGGAGAAGCACCAATTGGGGTAAAAGAAGAGCCAATTTAGATAGGGACTAGTAGAATGGTACAAGAAGGCATCGCTCGTGTAGTAACAGATATGGGGGAAGAGCGGAAGGTTCTCTAGTGTGAAAGCGAGGCTTTCTAAAAAATTCATAATGATGATCAGTTCTAGTAAAAAACCTGATCAAGTTATGGCCCAGCTAGAGGAAGGGTTAAGGGCTCTAGGATTTCCTAGGCTAGTGAAATGCTCATACTCCTAGGTCAATCTGTGAAGAATGTCAGTTTTCAAAGATAGTGATGCACCAATATCTTTCCACTTGATGAAGTTTGAGACCCTCATGTGAGCCTAGGGACTCTCTAATGAGAAGTTAGACACGTTCTTCCCGTGTTCACTAAAAGGCCTCTCAAGCGACTAGTATATGAACCAACCGAAGATGATAAAAAAAGATTGGAAGAGGATATCCAAGGCTTCCATTTGGGCTATGTATATGAAGAAAAGCAACCCATGGTACACAAAGAGCTTGCTGCCTATTACTAAGACGAGTTTAAACCGTTATGGGAATACAATCATCGACGGATGGCGGTACAAGTGGTAATCAAGAAGAAACCCTCAGAGATAATCCTTGTGAGGTTGATGATGGAAGGGGCCATTCGGAGTACTAAAATCATCTTACGGATCACAACTTCGCAACTTTGTAGGAGTTAATGCGTAGAGGCCAGAGGCTATATCGGTTACTCAATGAAGAGGAGGATTAGATCCTTATGGTGGGGATGGGGTTACCTACAGGTCGTGTTTTCAAGATGATCTCGTAATCTAATCTCGTAATAAATTCATTGTGGTCAGGTACTGTAAATGAGGGTAAAGCATTTGGGGTCTTCAACATGTTCGACTTCGCTTACGAGTAAAAAAGTATGATAAGAGTGAACAGTGAACAATTTGCGAGTCCGTTAAATCTGGACACCTATGTTCCAAGGTAGAGGAGGAAGAATAAGAAAGAAAAAGAAGGTTTAGTAGAACGAGAGACCATCGTATATGGGGCCAAGCTAATAAACCAAGATGTATAGCTGCGAAAGCCTAAGCGAGTCAGGCATGAGGCTCAATATCTGTGGCAGACACCCATGGAAACCTGAGTCATTGAAAATGGGATTTTGTGAGTTACCCATAGTGGGAAGCTGTTTAGATCTGAATGCCCTATTATGTTGCAAGACACTGCCATTCAGGAAATCTCCAGTGAATCTGTTGAACCTCCCCTTCCCTTAGTGGTGGAGGACGATGATTTAGATATTGATCCGTAAAAGCACTAACTAAAGGGTACACAAACCAAATACAGTATATGGCAGTTGTTACACTTCTCTATAGCACATTGGAAGGGGTAAGTCCTAAATTTGATGGAGATGGACTCAACTCCAACCATGTTTATCATCATAAAAATGTGCACTGCCATGGGGAAGGGCATCCTAGTAAAGAAATTCCCCACCATTTATTTCGATGACTTAAAAACATGCCCCTAGAGAATAAAAACCACAATAGAGAACTCTTCATCAGGGTGAATATCCTAGACAGATGTATCTCGTCTGTCATGGTCGATGATGGTTCCGCTCTAAACTTGTGCCCCTTGAAAGCCATGCCACACCATGGGTTTTATGAGGGCATACTGGAGAAGTCCGATATGGCGATCTAGGCTTGTGATGAGTCAAGGAGAGGAGTAGTGGGTGCCTTTAGTATGGAAGTAATTATTAGTTGTGTGGGTTTTGAAGTAAAGTTCATTGTGCTTGACATCCCAATTTCCTACTCCTTGCTTTTAGGAAGGCCATATGTACACGCTTTGGGCACCATCCCATTAACCCTCCACTAGAAGATCAAGTTGATCCACCAAGGGGAGCAGTTGACCATCATGGAAGATAAAGAGTCTGTTATGGCAGTAGCAGCCTTAGTCAAATAGGAATTTCAAGGTCTTAGGATGACCATGGTAACGAATGTTAAGAAGAGGAGGTAGATTCCCATAGATAATCACTACTTATCACGTGGACTTAAACAAATCATAACACGTGAAGGATACGTGTCTGAAAAAGGTCTAGGGAAGTACTATAAAGGTATAACTAAAACTGTTGATCCCACCCTATTGATACGGAGATTTGGCTTGGGCTTCACCATTGAGAATAAGATCTACAAGCATAAGAAACCTCTCATTAGTAATATAGTGAGTATTTGTGAAATAGAGGGTCTGGAACGTCCTTTATTTATTTTCCTTTAAAATTTATTTTCATTTGTAATTTACTTTCCACTCGCGTGTTCGATGATGAAGTTGTAATTTATTTTCCTTTGCTAGACTTTCACTTTGATAGGGTATGGAACGTCCTTGGGAGAAGCACATATTGTTTTTGTCAACAATACAAAAACCTCCTTTATGTTAGGCCACATCCAGAAGAAGCCTATTCCAAGACCAAAGGCCCAATGCCCATACGGATATGGCTAAGTCAGTGTAGGCATTGGGAACATCAGTGTCCATGTTTCCACATAGACACCAATGTTTCTTGGCTAGCAGCAGTAAGTCCCAGATTGGGCCTGACAAAGGTGCAATGATGTTTGGGATGTAGTTCCTAGGAAAAATGGAAAATCAATCATTATCACTAAATTGGTTTTCAAGTATAAGTTTGATGAAGATGGCTTATTGTCAGAAACAAGGCCAGGCCTATTTCTCAAGGCTACAACTAGCAAGAAGGGATGGACTATGATGAGACTTATGCACCTGTAACTCCTCTAGAAGTAATAAGGATTCTTTGTACCTTTTCAGCCCATATGAATTTCAAACTATTTCAAATGGATGTTAAGAGTGCATTCCTCAATGGCTTCATTAAAGAGGAAGTGTATGTGCTATAGCCCTAAGGCTTTGAAGATGGGAATCCTTAGCATGTCTCAAACTAAAGAAAGCTCTCTACTGATTGAAACAACAACCTTGTGTTAGGTATGAATGGCTGACCAACTTCCTACTCAACAAAGGCTATGAAATGCGAAAAAAGTAGATACAACTCTATTTATTAAGTGAAGGAGGGAAAATGGGTTTCTTGTCCAAATCTATGTAGATGACATCATATTTTGAGAAAGTAATGAAAAGCATTATCAGGAGTTTAGCAAGAAGATGATGAGCGAGTTTGAAATTTCAATAATCGGAGAGCTCAACTTTTTCCTTAGACTGTAAAACAAGCAAAGTGAAGATAGAATCTTCATTAGCAAAGTAAAGTATGCCAAAGAAGTCTTGAAAACGTTTATATGGAGCATTCAAAGGCAATGTCCACTCTCATGGCCATTGACATAATCTTGAGTAAGGATGAAACTTGTAAACTTATAGACAGTATGCTCTATATAAGTATTCTTAGTTCTCTCCTTTACTTAACTACTAGTAGGCTTGATATTCAATACTCTGTATGCTATTGAGTGCGTTATCAAGATGACCCCAAAGAATCTCACTTAGCAACTATTACGAGAATTCTTTGGTACTTGCAAGGTTAAATTGATGCAGGTTTGTGGGATCCCAACATCTCAGACTTTACTCTTGGAGGATACATAGATAAATATTATGGTAGAGACAAGCTTGATAGGAAAAACACCACTAAAGAATGCCATTTCCTTTGAGAAGGCATTGTCTTATTGTACAACAAGAAGCAAACTTTTGTTTCGCTAAGTACTGCAGAGGTTGAGTACATGGTAGCATGATGTTGTGTAGCACAACTATTATGGATTAAGAAACAACTAGAAAATTATGGCATAAAGTCAAGATGCCTTGAAGTTATGTGTTATAACAAGAGCACAATTAACCTATCCAAGAATCCAGTTCAACATGGAAGGATGAAGCATGTAAAAAGTAGACATCACTTCATAAGGAATCATGTGCTAAGAGGAGATGTCAAACAAGAGTATGTTCCTCCGTTAGATGAACAATGAGCTGATATATTCATCAAACCATTAGCAAAGGAGAAATTCATTACACTTAGAGAGCTAAATGGAGTGGTGAACCAAATTTGAAGAAAATCCCAAAAACATGGCTAAGTGTTGAAAATCAAGTCTCAACTCAACTAAATGAGGTAACATGTATTTAACCTTGTATAATTTTAATGTAACACTGTTAGTTTGGTTTTCCCGATTAAAATTTCAAAAGATACTTTATTGAAAAGGTATTTTAAATTGGAATTAACTAAAAATAAAGCAATGTCATTTAACTAAGTTAGTTAAAACGTTATTCTATCTCACCTTTTAAACTTAATCTTGGCTTGTGAGATTGACACTTGCTGTATTACAGAAAGAGAGGCTATTTAAGGAGGAGATTGCTGGAGAGAGAAAGTGACTTGAAATTTGAATCTCTCAAAGCAAATTCTCTAAGAATCCTAATTTCCTTACTCTCAATTTCACCTGCACTGGCATCTTCTCAACAAAGCCTAATGAAAACTACTGTCATTCTTCAAGGATATTAAAAAAGGACTATGTTTGTTCACATCGATGGTAGAACAAAGAAAGTTATATTGCCCCATGGAACAGTTTTCAGTGAGGTCATTTGGGTAGAATATAATGAGTTTGGACCCATCTTCAAAGTAGATTATGATGGCATGTTAAAGAACAAGACCATGCATAGGGTTATAAGGTAGTAGAATTTGAGCCTATTTCTTCTCTTGGATGGGCCAGCTACAAGGAGTTAATTAGGAAGATTTACTCTAATCTCTATACCATAGAAGGGTTAACTGATGTTCTAATGATAGAGATAGAGAAGACTTCTTACATGATTTCTGCTAAGCTTATTTCTAGCATTTTGCATATGCCATTGAAGGGAATTGTGCTCATGAGAAATGGAAATGAGGAATTGGTGGCAGTTTGAGAAGATTGGGAACTTCCAAAAGACTATTGCTTAGTAGAAATCTCTGCATTCGAAATGATATAGAAGGAAAGAGATTGCCATGAGAATGTTGGTTAAGCTTTCCTTAACAAAACTGGATCCCTCAATAGTTCCACTTATTTTAAGAGGTGTGTGGTGCATCATATGGTGGATGGGAAGTAGCTAAATTGACTAGTGATAATCATGCATCATCTCACCGAGGTGACCACCCTCTATCACTATGGTTTACCTAATCATTACAATTGTTAAGCCAGTTGTGAGCACGGGATTTTGTACCAGATCGCGTGTTCAATGATGATGGCTTTTCGGGAAATTTATCCTCGAATCACAAGATTTTCAACCATCCGAAGATCTTCAATGGGAATCCTCCACAAACATTTTGCGTGAGGTAGCCTCGCACGAGGCTGCACGAGGCGGCCTCGCGGAAGGCTGCTCGAGGTGGCATCGCGCAGGAGGTAGCCTCGTGCGGGGCTACGCTAGGCAGCCCACGCGAGGCTGCGCAAGGCAGCCTCGCGAGGAGGTAGCCTCGCCCGAGGCTGCCCGAGGTAGCCCGTGCGAGGCAGCCTCGCGAGGAGGCAGCCTCGAGCGGGGCTTCGCGAGGAGGCTGCCTCGCACAAGGCTGCGCGAGGCGGCCTCGGGCAGGGATGCGCGAGGTAGCCCGCGCGAGGCTGCCTTGCGAGAAGGCAGCCTTGCACGCGGCTGCACGAGGTAGCCCGCGTGAGGTAGCCTCGCGCGTGAGAACCCTCGCCAGCGAGGCTCTATGTTTTGGATTTTTTGGACTTCTTTTTTCTATAAATAGTCGGGTCTTTTTCAGTACACGGGGCACGAAAAATTCAAAAAAGAAAAATCCTCTCTTTTAGAACAAAAAAATAAAAACAAAATTTCTTACTTTCTTCAAACTTTTTATCGGATCCAAAAACACTTTTGGATCCCAAATTTCTACATTTTTAACTCAAATTTCTTCATCTTTTTATAAAATTTCTTCATCTTTTCTTCTAAATTCCTCAGATATTCTCGGGTCTGAAACCAATTTAGAACCCGAGTCTGATTATCTTTTGGATAGTAAATACGTTATTTTCCAATTAAAATTATACTAAAATCCCAAGAATTAAACGAAAATTTTTGGACTTTTACCTTTTCACATTAAACCACAACAATTAAAAAATGAACGAGGAACGCCCTCGAGGATTGAACGGACACGACGGAGTGGATTCACGCCAAAAGGGTAAAGCCTCTGAGTTCCTTGAGTTGCTTATTTCATGTTCCTCCCTATCTTCTTTTTAATTTTTATTTTTGACCTAGGAATTATATTTATTCCTTGTTATTGTAAATAATGTTGTAATTCTCCTTCTTCTTTTATTTCTTTTTAATTTTTGTATTAGAATACCCCCACGAAGGGAATAAAATATATTCCCGGATAACTGACCTCACCTTTTGCCATCCGGTCATTTTCACTAATAAAATTGACCAACATACGTGTAAATAAAAATGAACTGTTTTTATTTAAATTAATAACTTTAAATGGCCGATGTTTTAATTAGGCCACACGGGCCTCGCCAAAATCAAATCGAGCATACGTGATATATCCCCTGTGCTAACCTTTGTGGATGCAGGTTAGATGTATATTTAGGATTTATTTTCCTTCGGGTAGTGCACTTATTTTACGAAAAATGTAATTAATAGGGCAGCAGGCGGTTGCATCCCCCGATTTTTGAAGCCTTGTAATTTTACTTTCCGCATTTACTTACCGTTTTGTAGATGGTTTATTTTTCTACTTTATGGATGGTTTATATTTCGCAATACGTGAACCATGCATTTAACTCCAAAAATGACCTAAGCGCGAATATGCACAGTTAAAAGAAAATGATTTTCTGTAGATGTAATATATTGTGATCACTTAAGAAATAAGAAACTTATCCCGGACCGGAATCTCTGTGTCTTGGTGGGCCGTCCCCCGGACGTTAAGCCTCACAGGACTCTAAATCCTGGAAAGAGCTAATCCAGGTGGCGACTCCACACTAAGATATGGCGGATTCGGGTTCAAACCGATCTTAAATGTTTTTCACCTTTTTCTCTTTCAAACCTTTTTCCCGGGTCCCCGACCCAGTGCCTTTTTTCATCTTTTTTCAAAACCCCTCGGTGGACCGCGCCTATGATCCCGCGCGCTCTCAGCCCACCGCTCCGTGTCGCCTGCTCACAACCATTTCTTTCTTTGGTGGATGAGACTGTTTCTTTATTCAGTCATTGAGATAACCGTTTCCTTCTTCGATTATATTTTGATTTTCCTTAGTAGGATATTGATTTGTTTCCAATGACAAATTAGAGAAAAGTATAACGTTAATACATTTTATGATGAATTTTTTAATTATTTGTTTGAGTTTATGCGAAGCAAAATTTTTTCCCCTTCAATCAAAAATTAAAACATGATAAATAAACAAGTCTAATGAAAATTAAGGGATGTCCTAAAAATTGCTCCATTGTTTAGGAAGCTTTTGTGATGCAATGTTCCTATGTTGAGTTTAGGCTTGAGTGAGCCATCATCTTTCTTGATGTTTATAGGTACCTTAGGTGGAGGTGGAGTTTATTGGGATAGTGTTGCCTCGGTTTGGCATCATCTTTACTTGTAAATGATGTTATGTAATGTATGCATGATTTTATGCATGGATAATATTTATCACATGATGTATGTTCGTCTGTTGCAGGCGTTATGGGCTTCATCCATTAAAGAGCCTTCTCTTCTACTGGTGAATGGTTTCCCCTAAGATTTATCTTATTATGGATTCCATGGATGACTTTCTTAGAGTGATGACCATGGGTTCGTTGAATCAAATTCGAGTTCGGAGCTTAGATCTAGTTCAAGGAAGATCTATATGAGTCATTAATCCCGCATTATGTTGGCAATGATTTCTTGGAAGCTATTTGTCTGAAGTGTTTGGAGGTTTAGGATGTCTCGTACCATTCCAAAGATGAGATGATGGTCTTGATATTTCTTTGGTTCTAATCAATACATAGATTACCCTTGCAGGTTTTCAATCCATTAAACCTTGCCTTAATTTTTGCCTGCACCGCCCTTTCAAGTTTTCAATCCAATAGATTCATTATTTTTACTTTTTCATTTTTTAGGTGTTTACTTGTAGTATTCTACCATTGGCATGTAAGCAATCAAAATAAGCATAAGCATAAAGATTTAGCAAAAATTACAATTCATTGATGAACTTAACAGGGGTTTAAATGTTTCAAATGATTTGACTCCTGCCATTGATTAGCCCTCTCAGGTTTTTATAACCATTGTAGTTCTCTTGATGTCCTATGTTTTGCCTGAGCCGCCCTTTTCGGGTTTCCAACTCAACGAACTCTTCTTTTTTTGTTTTGAAAAGAAGCCCTAATTTTTGTTCAACTAACAAAGTGTTAATTGACAGGCTAATTTATTTTTTTATTGGTACTACTTTTTACCAATTTATTTCTTTCACCTATGCATGATAGCAATTATGCAAGACTTGGTTAATTTGATAGATCGGTCGCCGTCCATGCCCATGACTTCAGTTGTTACCTTGTTCAACATTTTTTATAAATTGGTTGGTGCTCATGCTATTTTGCTAGCTTAAGGGGTATGCGGTGATGATTCTTGATCATTAGTGTTTCCTTTTGAGTTTAATTATTCTCCAGCCATAGGTAATATATTAGAGATCAAATCTGATAGCTTGATTCCTTCGATGGTGAACGATTTTCATTTAATGACGTTCCTTCTACAATGTAGTGATCGGCACATAAGTGTTGGTGGGCTATGTGATGAAGTTGCTAACGTGTTCAACGATCTGACTCCTTCTTTGTGTCTTTGGTATTTGCTTTGTTGACATTTTGGTCTCATTCTAGCTTTGATCATTTTGACCTTTATTTGACTGATTTAGTAATAAGTGGATGTTTTGTGCTTGGAGATCTTTTCATTGACCTTATGTCTTTATAAGATGAGATAGATGCTATCACGCATTGTCTAAGTACATTAGTTCATCTCTCACTTTCTCTCAAAAGTTAAACCATTTTAAATTACAGTAACTTTGGCGAATCCATTTATACCCAAATTAATTTCATGATAAGATGTGTCACATGTGCTAAAAGCATTATGTATTTACTTATGAGAATGCATGATGTCATCAATAGAAGATGATGAAAATAAACAAAGTTTAATTTATTCAAAAATTCAAAGGCCTAGTGGGCGAAGTAGGTAAATACTAATTTATTACATCATCAATCATAGGTTATTCTAGAGCCCCTCAGATGTGCACATGGATTCAAAGTGCTCCATCCTATCCGCCTTCTCAAATACTTATTGATAGCTCAAAAGATGTCTGACCAAACTTGTTCTTGTATGATGGCAGTGCACAGTCTAGAAGTTTTGTTACCATCTCTGGTAGACTTAAGCTAGCTTGAAACCTGACCTATGTGGCTATCCAACTCACATAGTAGGATTTGAAGCTCTCATCCTACTCTTGCCTTATAGTATCCAGATGTTGCATTATGGTTTCCATTTGAGAGTTGAAACCATAATGCCCAATCATTGCCTGAGCAAGGCTATTCCAATCAGTAGCTATGTCCAATGGAAGGTGGCTGTACCATTCATTGACTGGATGGCCCAACGTGATGACAAAAAGCTTAGCCATCATCCATTTTCACTAACCCTTAATGTTCTCACACCATCTAATAATGCGTCAAGTGAGCGCGTGGGTTGCCATATCCCACATACTTTTCAAATTATGACATTGCAATTTAGGGGCAAACTATCTTCATCCCCGATTTTTTATTATGCCAAGTATGGATTTATGAGATGGCCACCATGAGTGGCCAAGAATTGTTTCCATAATTCCGCCATTCCTTGTTGTTGGAGGATGGCGTTCCCTATCTTTGATAAGGGCTATATTGCCCTTAGGGAAAAGCTACGAAAGTGGGCTACTGGGGTCCTTGGAATTGTGAGGCCATTAATGTACTCCAAATGGGAATAGGCTGTTAGGTCATTCCTTGGTAGAAAGACCCTGGTGCGAATATCGACTGCCCAAGTTATCCCGGGTAGAATTGATTTTGGGAAGGATTGACAAAGTTATATCTTCGCTACCCAATTTTAGCCTGGTTCTTATACATCTGACTTTTTCCTGCCTCGAATTGATAAAAGGCAGTAGGAGTTGGGGGCACCATTTATGAGATGGGAGGTCCCCTTGTTTCAGGCCTGATAGTTGGATTGCCATTGTTAAGGGTGACCTCTAGGCTGGACACCATATTCTGAGCTCTCCCGACGTGTTGGTGAATAAGTGATGCTAGCTATTTGCTATTTGCAAAGGTGTTCAAGGTAGCCGTAATTTTGACGCTCACCAACGATTGATGTGTCTGCTGAGAGTTTTGACCCGTAAGGACAAAGTGATCCTTCCCCGCACCTTCTTCTTATGGATTGGCCATGGAAGACATATATTGAACTTAATCTGAATCAGAACCCGAATCCTCACTTGAATTAGTGTATGGAATCCCATCCAGATTGCCCGTGATTGGAGAAATGTGGACTAGGTGCCGAGCAAGACTTTTCCAAGCCCCTTTAATACATAGGTAGGAAATTAGACCATGCATGTAAAATTCATGACATGATTCATGATGTGGAAAATGCGTGTGATGTTTTATGGCTTGATTCAAAAAGGGATTAACATGCCATGATGTGAGGTAGGTAATATGTTTATCAATCTATTTGAAACAAACTAGTTAGTCGTTAAGTAAAAATAAAAATAGGGAAAAAAAATCCAACATTTGGGGTTGTATTTGATATTTGTACGATGTCCGTGTGACATCGTAGCATGAGCGGTGTAAATGAAGTTGCAAAGTTACCAGTGTGATAATAGGTCAGTAGTTTGGGATTTTGTACTATGATGAAATCTCATTAAATGGAAAATGTTAATTTTGGGTACGCAGTGCGACATACCTTGAAGAAGTCGGGTGAAAATAATTATAGTATGAATAAATAGGTTATTTTACCCAATTAGGGCTGAGTTTTGGGTGCCGGTGTTGTCATCACTTTATGGCAATGTATGAATTTTTGCCTTGTGTGGGCGAAGATGTAAATGTTGTGACCCAAGGTACTAGTGTGGTAATAGGTCGATAATTCGAGATCTCGAACTGTGATGAAATCTCATGAAGTGGATAAAGCTAATTTGGGTAAGCGGTGTGACATACCCTGAATAAGATAACTACCATATGTAGTTATGAATGATTTGGTTATTTTACCCAATTAGGATGGAGTTTTGGATGCCGTGTGGTCATCGTGATTTTAGGGTATATGGTGATGTATGAATCATTGCCTCGTGTGGGTAAATGTTTCAGGTATTAAGTGTATACCCTTGAGGATTGGTAAGGTAGGACTTCTAAAATAAGTTCACTCCATTTGGGCTTAGGCTTGGATATCAACCGGGATATAACATGATGTGGAAAAATGGTTTGGGTAGGTATTTACCCCGTTTGGGTTATGTGATATGTATGATTTCCCTGTGTGGGCTATGAGTTAGTCGTTGAGTGGACTTCTCATATGTAATTTGTGGGATATGTTATTACTCCTAGTTGGCTAAGTGTCGGATGTCAAGTGGACATCACACAGCAAAAGAAAGGTATGTCCGCCCTGTACGTGCTAAGAGTCGAATGTCAAGTGGACATCTCGCTGAGAAAAAGGGTAAGTGATGTTTTAGAGTGGAATTATATTATACTAGGGTGATACGATCTCAAGTGTCAACTAATCCATAGTATGTGTGATGATCATGCGAAGATGTTGAGTGCTTGCATTCAAGTTTCTGCACTAAGATTCATGTTTAGCATGACATTTGTACAATAAGTACGTAGCACAAAGCGTGCAATGCCCAAACTTCTAACCATTCAACTCCCGTGCATAGGGTTTTTGGCTAGTCTCTATCCTAAGTTTGATTCATCTTAGTACCATGAAGATAGTGAGGAGCACACCTGTAAGAAAAATATAGTGCATGGTCGTTTGTTGGGTAACACACTATGGTTTATTTACATGAGGTTTGTAAATGGGTTGTTGATGTAGAAGGTTTTTCTTGCACTAAAATACACTCCAATCCTCTCCCCAAATAGGTTATAACGAGGGAGGTACATGCGATATGGCAACAAGTGCTCCACCCGCTCAAGTACTGTCTTTTCTCAGGGAGGTAGATTAGTACAAGAGGAAGCTTCGCGGTAATAGGGTACCTTAAACTTATGGGCTAATCCCATCTATTCCAATGCGAAATTTATGAATATGTCATAATTAAGAGAATATAGGATAATGTGATCAATAATTTTCGATAGTTATCCAAAAACTAAAACCTTCTAAAAAATAAGTTTTTAGAAAAAAAATCCCCAGCGTAGTTGCCAATATGAGCGGACAACACTGAGCGATGGGCCGAGAACGTGTAGAAATGAGAGGCGCGATCCACCAGGGTGGTTAAGTTGAAAATAAAAGTACCGGCTTGGGGACCCAGAAAAAGTTTGGTAGAGAAGGTGAAAAACATTTTAGATCGGTCACACTCGAATTCGCCATCTCTTACTGTAGAGTCGCCACCAGCATTAGCTCTTTCGAGGAATTAGAGTCGTGTGAGGCTTAATGATTGGGGACAGTCCACTAAGACACAGAGATTTGGGTTCGTGATAAGTTGCTTATTTCTTATTGGATCAAATTATATTACATATATAGAAAATCATATTTCTTAATTATGCATATTCGTAGTTATGTCATTTTTTGAGTTATAATGTATGGTTTAAAGCGCATGTGAAAAGCAGTGAAACCATACATAAAGCAATAAATAAAAGTGGAAAAATAAATTAATAAATTACAAAACTCGGGGGATGCAGCCACCCACCTACACTATTAATTACAATTATAAAAAAATGATATAAATTGCAATACCCGAAGGAAAATAAATCCTAGGCATACATCTAACCTGTATCCACAATGGTTAGGACAGGGTATATCACAACATTTACACATTTGATCAATTTAATTTCAACGAGGCCCGTGTGGCCTAATTAAAAATATTGATAATTGAAAATTTTTATTTTGAATAAAAAGATTCATTTTTATTAACACATATGTTGGTCGTTTTTTATTAGTGAAAATGACCTCATGGCAAAGTGTGAGGCTTGTTATCCGTGAATAAATTTTATTCCCTTCGTGGGGGTGCTCTAACATGTATTTTCATAAATAGAAAAGAAGAAGGATAAATATTACAACAATATTTACGAAGTGATAAAATAAAATAATCCCTAGGTTAATATTTAAAAAAGATATTAAGAAAAAACAAGAAGCACAAAATAAGCGGCTCTAGGAACTCAGAGGTTTACCGTTTCGACGTGAATCCATTTCAGCGTATCCGTATGATCCCTGGGAGCGTTCCTTATTCATTTTTCAATTGTGTTTGTGTGGAAAATAAATATTTATTTATCCAAAAGATAATCATACTCGGGTTCTAAATTTTTTTTCGACCAGAGAAAATCTTAGGATTTTGAAAGAAGAAATAGATGGAAGTTGATTTAAATATCATAAAGTTTCGGAATCCAAACGTGTTTTGGATCCAAATTATTTGAAAGAAAATATTTTCTTGTTGTTGTTTCTCCTAAAAATAGAAATTTTCTCTAAAAATTTCAAGCCCCTTTTAATCCAAAATGAACCCCGTATTTATAGGGGAAAATCGAGCTCGCTATAAATCCCAACGAGCCAATGCACTTGGCATGCCTGTTCGGCGAGCCCAGTTTAGTCGAGCTTTTTCCTGATTTTTTTAAATTCATATATTTTTTTAGATTTATTTATTTATTTAATTTTACCAAAATCTTATTTTTCAAAATAATTAAAGTCCTTAACAAAACTCAGTGATGAGGAACATTCTCATTCAGAAATCTTCATATAATCGAAAATTGTGTGAGTCGAGGATAAAAATCCTGAAAAGCTATCACCATTGAACGCGCGAGGTGGTACAAAATCCCGTGCTCATAGTAACTTAATTAATTACTCCACAAACTGAGTTGTTTTCACATAAACTAACTCAAGTCAGCTTCATTAATTAAGAGTATAATTTCACTATCCTAGCTAGTTTGTTATTTCCAAAACTTTTAAGTTCTGTGAGGTACTATTAACTTGGGTTGTACAGTAATTCTTAACAAACTGCAAGAAAACTGACTGACCTACCTGCCAGGGCTCCGACCTCCTCACTTGAAACATATTGCATAATCGGAAATATTTTTTTACGGATTTTTTTATGTTTTCTCTTAGCTATGATGAAGTTGGCTTGCGGGAAAAACTTTTTTGACAAATTGTTTACATTTTCTCGTTGCCTATGTGGAAGTTGCCTTGTTGTCTATGATGCCCCCTCGGGTTACAGTTTTCCCATTGCCTTACATAAGCGATAACAAATTTATTGATTTGTCAAAAAATTTTGATGATGAAATTTAAGTTTACACAATGATGTTCGATTTTTATCTACTTTGCACACAACGATGCGGGTGATGTCCATGCTCGACATTTTGACATTACTTTCTTCATTTGAAAAAGTGTCGTCATTCGTTTGGTGGGGTTGTTGCTCATCGTATGCGATGGTGCATGAGTGGTAATTCGATCATCAAGGTTTGCAAGCTTCATGCTCACACATAAAATTGTTCACCTTGAGACCACTCAATTACGGCTCGAAGGCTTAATGCTCTATGGAATGATTAAAAATTGATCGATATACCATAAATTTTGATGATGGAATTTACGTTGCCTCAATGATGTTGAGTTTTCTTCTCTACTTCATACATAACGGTGCGAGTGATATCCATGTTCAATGTTTCTACATTGCTTTCTTCATTTGAAAAAGTTACATCATTTGTTTAGTGAGGTTGTTGCTCAACGTACACGGCGATGTATGATTAATAATTCAGTTTTCAAGGTTGGTAAACTCCATGCTCGTGCATCAAACTGTATACCTTGAAACCACTCAAATACGGCTCGAAGGCTTAATGCTCTTGGGCATGATAAAAAAATTGGTCGATTTGCCAGAAATTTTGGTGATGGAATTAACATTGCCTCGATGATGTTCAGTTTTCTTCTCTACTTCACACACAATGGTGCGGGTGATGTTTTTGCTCTATGTTTTGACGTTACTTTCTTCATTTACAATAGCGGCGTTGTTCGTTTGGTGTGGTTGTTGCCTAGCATACGCAGCGGTGCATGAGTGGTATTTAGGTCATCAGGGTTTGTAGGCTCCATGCTCACGCATCGATGATGACTGACTACCATCCACACCCGGTTGTACTCATAACCGCATCAAGTCTTCATGGTAAATAGCCTCTGGTAAATGGAACAATGTAGGTAAGGGAAGTTAGCAAAATGGATACATAACCTCCAAAAAAGGATTGGCTTTAAGGGTTAGGCCTAGGGGTCCCAGTCCCGAACCCATTGGATGTCGGTGGACTGCTCAAGCTTCTCTTGCAGCGAGAGAGGGTCACTGCATACCGACCAGGAGACGAAGTAGAAACGGCTCCTTTGAGGGCCTTCCTATAAGTATCGAATAGTTAACTCAGAATTAGTATGGACAAGGGCAATTTGACTATTTGATTAAAACAAAGCATTGTGATGGTTCTTGAGGATGCTAACACAATGTGATTTCTGCCTAGTGCTCTCAATTTCAAAGTGAAGAAATTCACCCAAGTGCGGGTCAATAGTAGGAGTAACTATGACTCTCTTAAGGTATCCAAATGCCTCATCATCTAATTTGTGATGTGCGTGAATGGGTGAACGAGATTCCCACTATCCCTATCTAGTATCCAATGAAACTACAACCAAGGGAACAGGCTTGGCAGAATCAACGAGGAAAGAAGACCCTGTTGAGATTTACTCTAGTCTAACTTTGTGAAATGACTTGAGAGGTGTAGAATAAGTGGGAACTAGAAATAGTGATGGTGAAATACGACTACTTTTAATGTTATTTTACTTATTTTATGAATAGGAGGTAAGGCATCGCCCCTCCCTTTGGTTCCAAGGTTCCATTGACGACCAATCCAAGTGAAAGATATTGTCAGGTGGGGAGTTTAGCTGGGGTGATACATTTGTTAAAAGATAATGCAGGTGTCCTAAGATGAGCTCAACGAGAACAGAAATCTCATGTGGAATAAAAGGGTAAAAGCTTATTTGATTCTGATTTCTAGTATGAATACAAACCGTGAAAGCGCGGCCTATCTATCATTTAGACCTTTAGAATTTGAAGCTAAAGGTATCACAAAAGTTACCACATGGATAACATCCTTGTGGCAGCCAAGCGTTCATAGCGACATTATTTTTCGATTCTTCAATGTCAACTTTTCCTATCATTGTGAACTAGAATTCACAAACTGTTGGATTGTTCACCCGCCAATTAGAATTCAAGCTAGGTTTATATCGTAGTAATATAGGTTAGTTTTACCCTACTAATGACAATGTCACAATTGTAATTCAACCTAGTACAAGAGGAATCGTTGATTCGCACAATTGATCATCATGATTGGCTGAAAAGCCAATGGCGCGAAGCTACCATGAGCTAGATTATGATTGGTTACCTCTAATTTAGAATCTGGGCCAGAAGTGACTCACGTGTTTACCGCTCATTTGCCAACCCTCAATAGGGGCCACCGAGCACTCAAAGGCATGTGCCATTGGCTAAGCCATCATGACGGATGAGCTACATGTTAAACATGATGTATGCCCTAGAGGCAATTAGGGCAATATATCTTAATTAGTTATAATGTGCAAAAGTTTTTGTATTATTATTAGTAATAAAGGCATTTTTGTTATTTATCAATGCTTTTGTTTAATTTATGTATCTTGGTGGTATCATATATATGTGGTATTATATATGCGCATTAATAAGACAAAGTCTGTGACTACTTCATCAAGCAAAAGTGCTAGGACATAGTGGGAGCTACATGTTGTAAGAACTCCACATACGTGTAACTATGAATGGTCTAAATATCCTTACTAATAGGTTCATTGAGATAGAACATCAATGAAGCAGATAGACTAGCATATGTAGGCTTACTCCTAGGATTATATCCAAGCAACCGATCTCATGAGCTGAAGGTGGTACCTTGATATAACACATGAATGTATTCGGGTAATACATTGGAGACTGCTATAAGATAGATACTTGGAAATAACTATATCCATGTGTTGGTGTTATGTCTTATTGCAGTAGCAGTACAAGTATCCTCAACCTAAGATACTGGTTACCATATGTAGGAGTTGCTATACTTAGGGTCATAAATATTCATACATTAGCGATCAAAATTATATGAGTGATTACGGGTTTAGTGATGATTACATGTTAGTAAGCCAAGTAGTCAAGATGAGATCCATTGCTCCTTATATAGTGATATAATGGGAGATGTACCTTAGGGCTCCTTGTTGAAGACACACACTCATAAACCTCTTATCAGAGTATAATATTGATAGAACGGGTTTCTAGTCAATCTTGATACATTATGGCGAGTGGTGTTCTTCATGAACAAGTCTAATTCCAAAATAGCTACGACTATTACGTGAGCTAATACTTAATCTGAGCCCAATAAACTGGATGGTACTTAACCTAATAGAAGGAGTGTATTGTATTGGTTTATACTACAGAACCGGATCAAGTCATAGGCACGTGATATTCTGAGTATCGTGGGATCATACGCCTTTTCTAAAAAACCCATTTGATATCTAAACCTATGGGGTTCCATATTAGTTTGGAACACTGAGCCTAAAGGTTACCAGTGCTTGACATGATGTATGCCCTAGAGGCAATTAGGGCTATATGACGTTATTAGCTATAATGTACAAACAGTTTTGAATTATTAATAATAATTAAAGGCATTTTGTTATTTATCAATGCTTCCTTTTTATTTGTATCTCGCTAGTATCATATATTTTTGGATATGTATGTGCGCTTTGATGAAAGCAAAGTCTGTGACTAATTCATAGCGTAAAAGTGCAAGGGTATAATGGGAGTTGTGTGAGGTGAGAACTACACATACGTGTTACTATGAATAGTCTAAATATCCCTAGTCATAGTTCCATTGAGACTGGACATCAATGGAGCGGATAGACTAGCATGTGTAGGCTTACTCATTGGATCAGTTCTAAGCGGTCGATCTTTAGAGCTGAAGGTGGCACCTTGAGTTAACACATGAATGTATTCGGGTAATACATTGGAGATCGCCATAAGACAGAGAGTTGGAAACAACCATATCCATGTGTTGGTGTCATGTCTTATTACAGTAGCAGTACCAGTATCCTCATACCTAAGATACCGGTTACCTTATGTAGGAGTTGCTATACTTTAGAACATACTTATTCATACCATGGCTATCATGATGACATGGGTGATTACGGGTATAGATATGATCACATGTTGGTAAGTTATGTAGTCAAGATGGGATCTATCACTCCTGATATAGTAATATAATGGGAGATGTACATTTGGGCCCCTTGTTGAAGTAACACACTCATAAAATTCTTATTAGAGTATATAATTGATAGAACGGGTTTCCAGTCAATCAAGATACAAAACCTCTAAGTGGTGTTCTTCGTAACAAGTCTAATTCTGGGATAGCTATGGCTATTACATGAGCTGACACTTAATCTGAGCTCAATAGAATGGATGGTACTTAACTTGATCGAAGGAGTTTATTGTACTAGTTACAACTACAAAACCAGATCAAGTCACATGCATGTCATGTTCCAAGTATCAAGGGATCATTCGCCTTTTCTAGAAAGCCCATTTGATCATCTAGTGCTATCGGGGTTCCATAAAGGTTCCCGGGCGGGATGCTAATTTTAGGTTAACCTCTAGCGGCCCTATACTTTCGGATCCTTTGTGGTCACACACTTTGGGTCTTTCTCAGACCATGTAAAGAACCTATAGACTTTGTCTATATTGAAAATACAAGTTGTGAAATCAGTGAGAGGAATTATTAATTGGTTTAACTGAATTAATAATTCAAAGGAATAATGAAAAGATAGGGAAAAATAGTAAAAGCCAGCAAGGGAATTTTACCATTGCAAGTGGGCCCCAAAAAGAACACGGGTTATTCGAGGTGGGGGCGAGCTGAAAAGCTCATGGGCCTCTAGCACGTGGGGTAAGCCCACACATTAGCGCACTGTAAGCGCTGCCCATGGCAACGCTTGTAGCGGCAAGTGGACTAGCACAGGTCGCAAGCTTGAGCTTACAACATATGAAGGCTTCCCTCAAGTGGCGCGCGGGATAACCCACGGTTCACCATGACCCGCTTGGTTGACCTGCTATACATGGGTTGGGTTTATCCCATCCCATGTAGAGTTAGAAGGGGAGTCTAACACTTCCCCATTTTTCCCTATAAATAGGCTTTCAAAGCCTCATTATACATACACACCAAAAAGCTTTAAGCTTATTTCTCTCTGAATTCTTTCTCTTCTTCTTTTATTGAGCGAGATCCTCTATGAGTCTCCAAACAATCTGAAGAGTTCCTTTAGAAGGCTCTAAATTTAAGTGAGCCTTCAGTTTTGAATTTTAGGGTTGATTTATGAGTAGTCTAGCAACTACAATGAATCAATGAGTTCTACTTCTTCGAGGTTTTTTTCGGTGAAGATATATGTGGATTAAGTCATAGAGGCTATCCTAGTTTGGAAGCTAGTCCTATCGGAATTGCTCAAAAGGAAACGCTGTAACCAAAGAGAGATCATGCACACATCAACTAGTAATGCTTTAATCTTTTAGATGCTAGTTTTCTTTTATATGTTTTATAAACCTAAAACCATCTATGGAACATTTTAACCTAGATTATAACAATCATGGTATGCTTAGGAGATCCTCAAGTTAATTTTAAGTTTTTAAATTCTGCCTTGCTACCTGTGCATGTTCAATTACTGTCTTGATTAACCAACACCTAGATGGGAAGCCAAGTTTGGGTTAACCTCTACCAACTCTATACTTTGGGATCCTATGAGGTCACACACTTTGGGTACTGGTTAGCTAAGACAGTTATTAAACATGCAACATAGCAAGGTAAAATTTTAAAACTTAAAATTAACATAAAGGATCTCTTAATCATGTCAAGATTGATATAATCTAAGTTAAAACATTCCATAGATGCTAATAGGTTCATAAAACTTATAAAAAAACCTAGCATCTAAGTTTAGAACATTACCAATCAATGCATGCTTCTTTTCCTCTTTTGGTTGCGGCATTCCCTTAGAGCAATTCAGTAGAACTTCGTTAGCACGAGCCTTCAAACTAGGATAGCCTCTATGATTGATCCACACAGATCTTCACCGACCAAAACCTTGTAAAGTTAGAACCTATTTTGTAAGTAGCAAATGCTAGACCGCTAAAAGATAAACTCGAAAAATATAAACTGAGAAGGCTCTTCGTTGTTTGGAGAAACTTATGAAGGATCACGCACAATGAACGAAGAAAGAGATGTCAAACTTAGAGAGAAAAGCTGAGCTGAAGTGTGTATAAAATAAAGAGAATGGAGTCCTATATATAAGGAAAAGGGGGAGTGTTAGACTCCCCTAAAACTCAATGTGGGATGGGAATATTCGCATCCCAAAAGCGGGTTACCCGCGCAGGTCACTTGGACCCACGGGTTAACCCGCAGCTTCTTAGCACAAGGAAAGCCCTAGTGAGCTTGCCTTGTGCCTCAAGCATGGTCTTGAAGGGCTTCCCGCAAGCCCAAGTTTGCATGTATTATGGGCCTGCTTTCTGCTAGCGCAAGGGCTTACCCCGCGCTCTTGTTAAGTGTATAATTACACTGGTTATCATGATATTTTTACTTATAAAATGATATGGTTTTGAGTCATTTTATACTTCATATAAAATATTTCATATGATATGTAGTTGTTTTTTATGCAAGTGCAGAAACTAGGTGAATCTGGGGAGCAAAATGATCAAAGATGGAATTCTATGTAAAAAGAGTGAAAAAGGTGCAAAAAGATGCATAGAACATAAGGAAATGGCTTAGGATCGAAGTTATCAAAGATCGATAAAGTTACAAAGAAACATGAAGAAAAGCATTGTTCACTATTATGACACCCATTCGTGGTTGTGACTTGTCACCCTTCATAAATAGAAAGTTGTCAACCATTTTTCATGATCGCAACATATAATTCGCGGTCATGACTTGTGACGATTATTGGTTATCTCTTCTCAACTACCAACCACTAGATAAGAGCAATCAATCGCCATCAACTACCAGATGAAAAGACACCTTTTGGAAGAGATCCAATCATGAAAAGGAGCCTTTCCATTGTAGACGAGGATGAAACTTTGCATCCAATCATATTGAAGTGATGCAATCCTTAACTAATGGATATGACTCTTTGTTTAGATAGACATAACCCTTCGCACTCTATAAATAGGGTTCAAAACCAACCATTTTCATAGAGAGAAGATGAATGATGGACAATGTATAGTAGTGTACGTGTATGATAGAGAGTGAAAATAGTATAGATTTCGCTACGTTCAAAGTTATAGTGAGAAAAATGTATAAGTGATGCGATTCTTATTTCGATCACTAGATTTCTCAACGATTCGAGCGATTGTTGTATGAGTGTAATTACAAAGCACTTATCAATAACAGTTTTCATTCTTCAACATTTAGTTGTTTGATATTCACAAAGAATAGCATCCTAGCGGAGGTTCTGTACGAGTCAAGATTGAATTCAAAGTAGACGTAGGAATTGCGGGAATTGATGACTCCTATTAAAGAGTGGATATGGGTTGATCAACTTTAGCTTTCACTTGCATCTCTTACTACTTTACTTTGTTTTCTACTTATACTTTCTATTTCAAAGTTTATGATATGTCTGTGTTATAACGAGTATTTCGTCTTGCATCATTTATATTAATCAAGTTATATGCTTTCTAGTTAACTTTAAGAGTGATTTCGGGTTTAATAAGATTGTGTATAGTCACTAGATCTATGATTATAATGTTGTTTAGTGAGCCAACATTTTGTGAATGGTAACTTGCTAAATATGGCTATGTGAGAGAGACCCGTACTAAGCATAGTATTATTATTATCCAGGTTCTTATAAGTGTCATAATTCATTTACCCTAGATCTAGAAAAGTCATTTCATATGTTGCTCTGCAGTAAATTAATGAATATTTGGGCATCTAGAACTGTGTTTGTTGAAGTTATCTAGTGTATGAAATCTTCTAGATGATTTTGCATGTGTTTCTCTACTATATTTGTTCTTAGGGAATATCTATATAGTTTACATCTTCTCTAATCTGTTCATGCATCTGTCTATTCATCAGTCTATCATCCAAACCCTTCTATACAAATTATCTTATTTATTTTGTTCCATAACTCTAGTTGGTCCTTAGAACCAAATTCCTTCCCTGTGGGATCGATATCTTTTAAAACTACATCGCAACTGTATACTTGTAGTGGTCATCATTTTTCTATTTGATAAGCGATACTGAGAACACCTTTTCATATTTAGAACCTTTATCTTATTAGTAGAAAAGTGGGAAACAAGGTTTTTGGCACAGTTTCCAAAGATAAGCTTATCGAAATGAGTATAGTCAAAATCTTGCGAACAACGCTAGCGGCCCGTGAGCTTTTCAACTTGGGTACCAGCTGCATAAGACCCACTTCGAACATCACGTGTTCGTTTTGGGCCCACTCGCAACGAGAAAAATTCCCTTGCTCCACTCTTTGCATTCTCCCTATTTTTCTCTTTATTTCCATTAATTATTAATGTCTTCTAACAAAATAATAATCTTCTAACAAATTTGACAAAAAAGTATTTTCAGCATATACCCAGTCTATAAGTTTGTTACTTAGTCCGGTAAAGACCCATAGTGTGTGATCTCATAGGATCCTAAAGTATTGAGTCGCTAGAGGTTAACCTAAACTTAACTTCCCATCCGAAAACCTTTGGGCTCAGTGTTCCAGACTGATATGGAACTCGATAACTCTAGATAATCAAATGGGTGTATGATCCCTGATACTTGGAATGTCACTTGCTTGTTACTTGATCCGATTTTGTAGTATTAACCAATACAATACACTCCTTCCTTTCAGTTTAAGTACCATCAAGTTTATTGAGCTTGGATTAAGTGTCAGCTCGTGTAATAGCTGTAGCTATTATGGAATTAGACTTATTCACGAAGAACACCACTCAGCCATTATGTATCAAGATTAACTAGAAACTTGCTCTATCAATCTTTTAATCTGATTAGAGGTTTATGAGTTTGTACTTCTACAAGGGGCCCTAAAGAATTCTTGAGAAGGCTCTTCTATTTTGAAGTGAGCCATCTTAGTTAATATTTTCAAGTTGGTCTTTGAGCTATCTAGCAACTGCTATTTACCAAAGGGTTCTACCTCAGCTGAGGTTTTGGTCAGTGAAGATCCATGTGGATCAATCGTAAAGGATATCCTAGTTTGGAGGCTTGTGCTAATGGAGCTTTGCTAAATTGCTCTAAGGGAATGGCGCATCAAAAAGAGAGAGAAGAACGCTTCAACTTGTAATATTCTAAACTTAGATGCTTGGTTTCTTTTATAAGTTTTATAAACCTAATAACATCTATGGAATGTTTCAACTTATATTATATTAATCATGGCATGCTTAGGAGATCCTGTAAGGTTAATTTGATGTTTGAAATTCCACCTTGTAATGTTGCATGTTCAATTATTGTCTTGATTAACCAATAGTGGTATCAGACCTTACCTCATTCTATGCATGATTGATTATAACATGTTGAAATTGATATTTTCTATGAATTGATTAAAGTATACTATTGATGACTTAGGTTTCAATTCCTGTTATAGAAAATGATGTGATAACTAGATTAAGGTTTTGCTCAAACTTAGTTTAGGTGATTATTATATAAAATTAACAATGTTTGATCACACATGTAAATGCTTTAATTGTGGGTTATCATGTACTTCACTCAATTAAAGAATGAAATCTTTAAATAGTAGTTGTCCGTGGTACAACGAATCGAATTGCCTGTGGTTATTTTAGCAATGATTGGACTTGGTTGCTCATTTACGTTAAGGGGGCCTCTCTTACCTGGAAATCTCCATCGGTATTAGGTTTAAGTGTTCACAAGGGACTTTTATGACTTAGTTGATTTCTAGTACAGGAATAGGATTCCGCATATGGTTTTTCAAACTTGGTTTAAGTTCTTAAATTAAAACTTATAGACATAGATGTAAGAACTTAAACATGGACCTTGTTTATTTTGCATGGTATGTGGAGTCTTGGCATAATAGAATGATTATGATGCACCATTCTGGAGTATGTTCCCTTAGAGTTAATAATTCCAAATAGCTCATAATTATTATTATTATTATCATAATCATATCCATCGTATATGTCCTAGACTAGGGCAAGACCAGTGGCACTAATAAATCCCTAAAACAATATTAATGTGGTATACTGTCTTCACGTCATAAGTTGTGATACAAATCTTATTAATGGATGTAAGAACATGAACAACATGCTTTCCTTTAACATGTGTTTAGTCATGAAACTATATGGGGTTAATGCTTTAACAAAAATGGGTTAGTTGTCCATATCATTAGAGCTAATGCAAGATTAGAGACACATTTGAGGAGTCGTACAGTTTGGTATGCCTGTCTCGATAAATAGAATTCAAATGGATTAGCAATTGCATGTGATGCAAATGGAAGGGTTCCAACCATGGTTATCTTGTTATGTCTTGACCTGCTGTAGCATGGTCATGATGAGTGGCTATGGATGTTACATACTAAAGAAAATTGGTTGGACCAAATTTCCTGAATTTAAATAAAAGGGGGTATTTGAATTTCGAGAAAATAGTGGGAATTATGTATTTAATTAAATACCTTATATTAAATACTTTTACATATACGAATGACTAAACAAATTCTATCATATATTTAAGTTGAATATGAACATTAACACTGATATGCATCCGATTGACAACAAGTTTTACAAAGGAGACAATTTTCATGAGAGTTTTGAGTGTGTGATAAGGTTCCTAAAGAGCCTTGGCCTGGATTATGTACTAGATAATCCATATCCTAAAATCCCCAAAGAAGATGCCTTCATTTATCAAATAGATAAGTACATGAAGCACAAAAGGGATGGTGATTTTGCAAAGAAACTTCATGGATAACACTATGCCTCAAAGGTACAGGGATCATTGCAAAAATATGCACTTAGAGTCTATGATCATGCAACTTGTGATGATGGAAGAACCCAAAAATTTCATGCTATTTGTAAGTCTAGGGGCTGACACCTTAGTAGTTGATTTTTCCATGACTGTTTATGATAACTCTGAACAATTAAGGAAAATGGGTGTTACTTATGATCTGGACACCTTGAAATAAATTGCATTCTACCTCAAAGGTATGACGGTTTCATAACCTATTTCTATGGCATCGGTGATTATTGTAATTTTTTTGAGATGGTAGACCTTTTAGAACAATATGATATACAGTTTAGAAAAAAACTTGACACTCAACTTGATGCTGAAGATCGTAAAATAAGAAAGTTCAAGGCTTTCAAGGTCAAGAGAAGACTCATGAAAAGCGCCGAAATGAAATGCGAGTTGGGAGCTCAGTTTTCTAAATAAGTTAAGAAGAAGCAAAGGGAGACATCTACTTCAAGTATGTTCATGATGGAGAGTTTCTCTCTAGTTCCCTATGAGTCTACATGGGTATTGGATACTAGTTGTGGTACTCATATCTATACTTCTGTGTAAGGGTTGTGGAATAGTAGGAGGCTTGCAAGAGGGAAATGGACTTAACAGTTGGAAATGGAGCGCGGGTTGCTGCAACAACTATAGGGACATATATCCTTCTTTTGCCTAGTGGCCTATTTTTAGTTTTGAACAATTGATATAGTATTCCTGCTGTCACTAAGAATATTATTTCTGTTGTACATTTAGAAATAGAGGGATTTGCGATTTTATTTTTTAATAATAGTTGTCAAATTCAACGTAATAATGTTCTTTATGCTTGTAGAATATATGTTGATGGCATTTATGCTCTAGATACTAAAACTAAAATTCTAGATATGAACATTGTTAAGAAATCAAGATTAGATAATAAGAAATCCTCAAACTTACGACATTTTCATCTAGGCCATATAAATGAGACTCACTTAACTAACTTACACACATGTGACTTGGGCCCAATGGAATGGGAATCCTATGGGGCATGCGAACCTTGTTTAAAGGGGAAGATGACTAAGAAACCTTTCAAAGGAAAGGGTCAACGTGCCAATAGTACTTTGGAAATAATACATTTCAATGTATGTGGTCCAATGAGTGTTAAGACACATAAGGGTTTCGTCTACTTCATAAACTTTATCGACGATAACCCGTTATATGGTTATCTGTACCTTATGAGGAACAAGTCTGAAAGTTTTGAAAAATTCAAAGAATACAAAACTGAACTAGAGAAATAGCTTGGGAAAAGTATCAAGGCCCTTCGATCTGATCGAGGCAGTGAATACTTAAAGCCAAGAGTTTTAGGATTATCTAAGGGATAATGGTATTTTACCCCAATGGATAACTCCTTATACGCCCCAACATAATGGAGTTTCAGAAAGGAGAAATCAAACCCTACTCGATATGGTTCGGTCCATAATGAGCCAAGCAGAACTTAGTAGATACTTTTGGGGTAATCCACTTAAGAGTGCAATATATATTCTAAACAGAGTGCCCTCTAAATCAGTTGATCAAACACCATACTAATTTTGGTATGATAAGAAACTAGCTCTTTCTCACCTGAGAGTTTAGGGTGTTCAACATATGTAAAGAGGACAAGCTCAGATAAGCTGGGTGATAAGTCTGATAGGTGTCTATTTCTAGGTTACCCTAAGGAGACTATGGGTTATACCTTTTATGATCCCAAGGAACAAAAAGTCCTTGTTTATAGAATTGCGCAATTCCTTGAGAAGGAGCATATACTTGCAAAATCTAGTGGGAGCAATCTTGAGTTAGGAACTAATGAAGATCAAATAGATAATTAACTTATTGTTCCTACAACTGTTACACAAGAAAGTGTAAGCTTGGAACAACCTATTATAACACCAAAATTGTGTAGGTCAGGTCAGGTTCCAATCGCTCCCAAGCGATACTGATTTCTTATCACTGATGATAAACATCTCTTCCTTATGGAAGATGATGAGCCTAAGACTTACAAGGAGGCAATTAAATGCTCGGAATATGATAAATGGTTTATAGCCATGAGGTCAGAAATGGACTCAATGTATGAAAATCAAGTTTGGAGCTTGGTTGTTGCTCTAAGTGGTATTAAGCCCATAGGACGTAAGTAGGTTTTCAAGAAGAAAACTGATATGGATTGTAATGTAATTACCTATAGAGCAAGGCTAGTTGCAAAAGGTTACAGTAAAAAGAAGGCATTGACTATGATGAAACCTTTTCATTGGTGGCCATGCTAAAGTCTATCAGAATACTCCTTACCATCATTGCTCATTATGAATATGAGATTTGGTAGATGGATGTGAAAACAACTTTCCTTTATGTGTATATGGCACAACTAGTGGGTTTTACATCCAATGAATGCTCGAAGGTGATAAGTGTAAAATTACACTTATTATCTTGATATTTTTACTCATAAAATGATGTGGTTTAGAGTTATTTTATACTTCATATAAAAGATTTCAAGTGGTATGTAGTTTTTTATGCAAGTGAAAAAACTAGGTGAATCTTGGGAGTGAAATGATTAAAGAAGGAATTCTATGAAAAAAGAGTGAAAAAGGTGCAAAAAGATGCGTGGAATGCAAGGAATTGGCTTAAGATCAAAGTTGTTAAAGATCGGTAAAGTTGCAAGCAAGAATCATGAAGAAAAGCATAAGTCACAACTATGTCACGATCATGATTCCTACTTGCGATAGGCCAAATCATGCTTGTGACTACCTATCACAATCGTGACTTATCGTTCTTCATAAATAGTCAATTACCAACTTACATTCATGATCATGACATGTATATCATGCTCGTGAATCGATACAGGTTTAACTAACTCTTCTCAACTTCCAACTGGAGGATAAGAACAATCAACCACCATTAACTGTCAAATGAAGAGAAACCTTTTGGAGACAATGTAGCCACGAAAAGGTGCCTATCCATTGAAGATAAGGATGAAATCTTACATCCAATCACATGCAGATGATGCAACCCTTCACCAATGGACATGACTATTCATTTGGATAAATGCAACCTTTCACACTCTATAAATAGAGGTTTAAATCACTCATTTCGTGTAGCATGATGATGGTAGCATAATAGAAGCGGTAAAATCATAGATAAAGTGTGAAAGTTATTAAGATTTAGCTAAGTTCGAAGTGTTAGAGAGAAAAATGTATAAGTGATTCGATTCTTATTTGAATCACTAGATTTCTCTACAAATTCGAGTGATTGGTGTATGAGTGTAATTGCAAAGCACTTATCAATAAAAGTTTCTATTCTTCAACATTCACTTGTTCGATATTCACAAGGAATAACATCTTAACGAATGTTTTGTAAGAGTCAAAATTGAATTCAAAGTAGACGTAGGAATTGCGGGAATTCATGACTCCCATAAAAGAGTGGATACGATTTGATCAACTTTAGCTTTAACTTGCATACCTTACAAATTTACTTTGTTTTGTACTTATACTTTCTAATTTGAAGTTTATGATATGTCTATGTTTCAAAATGAGTATTTCATCTTGCATCATTTATATTAATGAAGTTATATGCTTTCAAGTTGATTTTAAGAGTAGTTTTGGGGTTAATAAGATTGTGTATAATTACTGGATCTGTGATTGTAATGTTGTTTAGTGAGCCAACATATTTGGAGTGGTAACTTGCTAAATATGGCTCTGTGAGAGCAACCCATACTAAGCATAGTATTATTGTTGTCCAGGTTTCTATAAGTGTTATAATTCGTTTACCCTAGATTTAGAAAATTCATTTAATGTGTTGCTCTGCAGTGAATTATAGGATATTTGGGCGTCTATAATCGAGTTTGTTGAAGTTATGTAGTGTGTAAAACATTCTTGGTTAGTTTGCTTATTTTTCTCCACTATACTTATTATTATGGAATATCTACATGATTTGCATTTTCTTCAATCTATTCATCCATTTATCCATTCATAATATTACCATTCAAAATCTTCAACTTATTTTATTTTCTTTTTTTCGTAACTCTAGTTGATTTTTAGAACCGAATTCCTTCCCTATGGGATCGATATCTTTTAAAACTACATTGCAATTATATACTTGCAATTATCATCATTTTTCTATTTGATAAGTGGTACTAACAACACATGTTCATATTTAGAACTTTTATATTATTAGTAGAAAAGTGGCGAACAAGTTTTTGGCACTGTTTCCTGGGAAGGCAAGTGCGTTCTAGAAATCAAATTGCTGGAGAATGGGCAATTATATTTATGTGTCAATAGATTTATTTGTTTTTGTTTTTGTTTTTAGTTTTAAGTATTTATATTTTGTTATTAACCTATTTTTCTTACTTATTCATTGAGTTTCTTTCTAGCATGTGCATGCCAAGTACGCATAGTTCCGGAGAAATTTTGGCATCTTTCGAATAAGAAATAGAACGATTTGGTAAGAGTAGAAAACGGATAAATAAGAGACAAAGAAAAAGGATGGGTGATGAAGAACAACAAAATGTTGATCAACCTCAACCAAGGCTTATGGATTATGTCATTCCGACCATCAATGTTAATAATCAGGGAATTGCTGGGCCACCAATTACCTCAAATCAGTTGGAAATCAAGCCAGCATTGTTTCAAATGATCAGCATTAATGTGCAATACTATGGACTACCCAATGAAAATCTGAATTCTCACATTACAAACTTTCTAGAAGTCTGTGATACTTTAAAAAGGCCTAATGTTCTTGATGAAACAATTAAACTTCGCTTATCTCCATTTACTCTCCGTGATAAAGTGAAAGTTTTGTTGAGTTCATTAGCTCAAAATAAAATCACCACTTAGAATCAATTAGCATAAGCCTTTCTGACTAAATACTTTCCTTTAGCCAAAATCACTAGACTCGTTAAAGAAATCACTTCGTTTACTCAGAAAGATAATGAATCCTTGTACGAAGCCTAGGAACGTTATAAGGAACTTCAGCAAGTTTTTCGTCATCATGGTTTACCCTAGAATGTGATTATGCAAACTTTCTACAATGGAATAAATCATGCAACAAGAGGAGTGATTGATGCTATGGCTACGAGATCTCTTATGAAGAAGACTAGTCAAGAAGCCATTGATCTTTTGGAAGATATGGCAAATAACAATAGTATGTGGCCAGTGGAGAGAGCACAAGTAAGTACTACTAATCCTACTCATTCTCATGCTGCATCTACATCTTCTAGTTCAGTTAAAAAGGGTAATTAATTAGCCCCTATTTCTGTTATGCAAGCACAAATATCTACATTATCTCATAAGATAGATAATATGCGTATAAGTAAGAGTAACCCTTTGACATGTGAAAATTATGGTCAATTAGGACACAATGCTTTTGAGTGTAACTTTAACCCATGTGCAGGGGAGTAATTAAGTTATGTTCAAAGTCAAGGGAATTCTTATGGCTATAATGGAAATAATTATAGGATTTCTAATTAGAAGTATGGTGATAATCAATAAAAGAATTATCAAAGTAATAGGGCAATTAACCAGTAAGATAGATAAGTTTCTAGAAGGAGTTTATAATAAGCAATCAAAGATTGAGGAATGTTACAAGAGGTTAGGGAATAAGATGGATCAGATGTTTAAAAATCAATCATCTTCTATTCATAATTTAGACATACAAGTTGGACAATTAGCGATTGCTATTCCATCTAGAGGAAAAGGCCATTTACCTAGTAACATAGATGGAAATCCTGAGGAAACAGTGCATGCTATAACCCTTCGCAGTGGTAAATTACTAGATAAATTAAATCCTTTGGGTATGCTTGCTAATGATGTTGTTGAAGTGCCAGATGATTATCCGAGTAAATCCAATGATAAAATAGGAGTGGATGAACAACTTAATTCTGAAAAGGTTAGTCCTCCTCAACCACCATTTCCACAAAGAATTAAGAAAAAGAATGATGATAAGTAATCATCAAGTTCATCAACTAACTCAATGGTTTGGAAATCAATCTTTTGTTTAATGAAGCCATTACACAAATTCCAAACTATGGTAAGTTTATTAAAGAACTTTTATTTCGTAAGCGTAGTTTAGAAGGAATATCCAAAGTTTCTTTAATTGATGAATGTAGAAAAATAATAACTCCTACAATGCCCACTAAACTTAAAGATCCGGGAAGTTTCACAATACAGTGTAAACTTGGAAACATTTCCTTTCCAAAATTTTCATGTGATCTTAGGACTAGTATAAATCTTGTGTCTTTATCGATCTTCAAAGAGTTGAAGCTTGATGATGAAGTTAAAAGTACAAATATGGTTTTGCAATTGGCCGACCAGTCTATTAAACATTCTTGTGGTATAATAGAAGATGTGCTAGTTAAAGTGGATAAATTCATTTTTCCGATAAACTTGTTGTGCTAGATTTTGCATATGATGAAAAATGCCTTATAATCTTAGGAAGACCTTTTATGCATACTGGCAAAGCATTGATTGATGTGTCAGAAGGTAAAATTAAGTTAAGGATAGGTGATGATACTGTTGAATTTAATATGAATAAAGCTTATAAATACCCAATGGATGATGACATATGCATGAAACTTGACTTAATTGATGCTTGTATTCAAAAAGTTGTCAAGTTAGATTTCATCCATGAATATGAAGTCAAGGAGTTGGGAAACTCCATTAGTACTTAAATCTCTTATGTGTTCCAAAAAATATATATGTACAGTAGTATATTTTTATTTTGTTTTGTGTTTGTTTTTAAGTTAGTGTTGTTCTTTAAAATAAAAGAAAAGTGAAAAGTTTTTGGATTTTAAACATTTCGCGCACATGACTTGTTTCATTCTCATGAATAGAGTTGTCAAAACATTCTGTTTCTTTCCAAGTGAAAGTCACGATCACGACTATCCTTCACGATCGCGACATGTGCGATTTCACAGTAGTTATTGCTGTAACGTCTCTTTTTCTAATTATTATATTTGATATATATCCATTGAAAAAGTAACATATCCTATTTCCTATATATATGTAACTATTTTCCTAGTTGATTTTTTCACAAATCAATCACTCTTTTCACAATTTCAATCTCTTGCAAATCATTTTCTCTGCTTTCCCCAAATCAAAACATAAATCTTTCTTCCAAATTCCTGAATTAAATTTGATGGCTCCAAAGGAATCGGCATTAACCAAGGGAAAAAATAAATTGGTCAATCAACAAACCAAGTATGGATGTCCTTTTCCAATCTATGGTGAAGAAGAAGCTGAGAGATACATGAGGATTAAGAACTTTAATTTCCATGGTACACTCTTCTATGATCCTACTTTTACAATTGATGCTGGAATACATGTAGAAATAAAGGAATACTTTTCACTATTTGGGTTGGAAAGCTTTGTGAATATGCATTTCTCATTTAACAATGAATGGGTCCTTGAGTTTCGGGTTAGTGTTAAGGAGGATGGGAATTTTCTCAAAAGGAAATTTCGAAACGAAGGGGAGAATATAAGTTTACTTTAATAGATTTGATTAAGTGGTTTGGTATAGGAGAAACCTATGAAGAAATTGAAAAGGAAGACGATTATAATCTAATGAGTATATGGACTAAGTTAATGGGATTGGATCGATACAATGTCAAAAACTCATCCAACAAAAACATTCAGAGTAACAGCCTTCTTTACCTTCACAAGTTTATCTCTCAAAGTCTTTTCTTCCAACATGAGACTACCATAGTATCATTGAAAGATTTGGTTATATTGGAGTGCGCCATTTTGCAATTAGGGCTAAAGTTACTGATGTACATGATGGAATCCATCACTAGTCTTACTACACTTAAAAAGGCTAGAGTTGGAGGTGTAAATATAATTTGCAGAATTATTTTGGGAGTGAAGAACCAACTGCCGTACTGATATAGTCCTAGAGAGAAGTTCAACTTTATGGGAGGAGTTTACATGAAGAGAGAGGGATTAGTCAAAGAAGAACAGGGGAAATTTACATTTTTATCATATGGAGTAAGGGTTAGGAAGTTAAGACCAACAGAAGAATCTACTTCTCGAGAGAACCAACCCGACGAAGGCATTGAGGAAGTTCAAATCGGATGTAGTGAAACGAGACAAGCCTACGGAAGTACAGATGCTAATGAAGATACTTGGAGAGGGAAGTTGGTGAAAAATGTCAATCAAGAATGCCTTGATATAGCATCCATACAACAAGATGTTTGTTAACTCACAAAATCCAACATTTCCTTGAATCGAAAGATAAGTTCGTATTTCAAGAAGTAGAATATGGGTATCTCACTCCAGATTCTAGTTCAGAAGAGTGAATTAACCAGGTTCAAATTTCTTTTTCTTTTTATTTTTATTTTCTTATCGTTTGTGTGTTTGTGTGTTTTTTGTTTTTAGTTAAGTACCTCACAATGAGGATATCGTGTTTTTTAGTGTGGGGGTTAAAGGCACTTGTAAAAAATAAAAAACCTGACGAAAATCCAAAAAAAATTAAATAAAATCAAAAATCGAAGAATGAAAATTTTCTTGATTTTGTGTTGTTTATACCTTATCCATACCTATACTATACTAACATATGTTCCAAGGTTATTGTGAGTGTTAGGTATTACAAGTTCGGTGTTGGTGCAAATTTCGAACAAAATTTTTGTCTCGATTTTGAGCACACATTGAGAGTGTGAAAGCTTTAGTAGATTGGCACAACATTTAGTATTTGGCAAGGATTAGTGGTGAGTAACATTCAATAGCAACATTCTAAGTAAGTTTCAATATATATTTCAATACAACATGAATTAGTATAAGTTATATAGTTTTAGTTTAATGCTACCGATAAGCTTTTAGTGGAGTAATATCTAGTAGTGTTCTTATAATAAGTTTTATATGTTATTCTCAAATACATCCTATATGTATTGAGTGTGTTTAAAGTGAAGGGAAACTATAGCCATAATACTTTGAAAGCGATCAAAAAAGGATGAGGGTATTGAGAGACAAAATTAAAAGAAAGAGAGGATAACCAATGAGTTATGCAAAAAGTTAGGAATGGTACGGAGCAGAAACTACAACCATCCAACGAGTGAAAAAAGAAAAAAGTAGCATAGAATGAAAAATGGGTGCAGAGTACAAATCTGTACTTAAAAAACATATGCTTAAAATAAAAAAATTAGAGAAAGTGGTACGGAGCATAAAATGCAACCACTAAGAGTGTTTAGCATCCTAGGTTACCTAAAAATGCCTTGAGATCAATCTTTTCAAAATGTGCTTCCTTTGTCCTGTATACTTTATACTATTCTTGAGAGAAGGAAATATTCAAGCAAGCATATAACGCTTATATGAAGATGGAATTCGGTTGGCCCTCCATTAAGAGCAAAGGTATGCAACTAGACTATGTAAATTGTACATTACTAATTTTTAGGAAATTTTGTATACTTTACTTGAACCTTATACAACGTGGGAATGTGATACTCACTACAAGAGTCTTTTGCCAAATGAGGTACAGACTTGAATTACTATTTTATAAACTTCTGTTATGTTTACCTTGAGGACAAGGAAAAAGTTAAGTGTGGGGGTGTGATAAGTGTAAAATTACACTTATTATCTTGATATTTTTACTCATAAAATGATGTGGTTTAGAGTCATTTTAAACTTCATATAAAAGATTTCACGTGGTATGTAGTTGTTTTTAATACAAGTGTATAAACTAGGTGAATCTTGGGAGTGAAAAGATTTAAGATGGAATTCTATTCAAAAAGAGTGAAAATGTGAAAAAAGATGTGTGGAATGTAAGGAATTGGCTGAGGATTGAAGTTGTCAAAGATCTATAAAGTTGCAAAGAAGAATCATGAAGAAAAGCTTAAGTCACAGCCATGTCATGATCGTGATTCCAACTCTTGATTTGCCAAATCATGCCCGCGACTACCTATCATGATCACGACTTATCATTCTTCACAAATAGTCAATTACCAACTTACATTCACGATCGCGACATGTATGTCACGCTCATGAATCGATACGGGTTTAACTATCTCTTCTCAACTTCCAACTGCTGGATAAGAATGATCAACCATTATCAAATGTCAGAAGAAGAGACACCTTTTGGAGATAATGTAGCCATGAAAAGGTGCCTATCCATTGAAGATAAGGATGAAATATTGCATCCAATCACATGAAGATGATGCAACCCTTCACCAATGGACATGACTATTCGTTTAGATAAACGCAACCTTTCACACTCTATAAATAGAGGTTCAAATCAATCATTTCATGTAGCATGATGATGGTAGCATAATAGAAGCGGGATAGCATAGATAAAGAGTGAAAGTTATTTAGATTTCGCAAAGTTCAAAGTTTAAGTGAGAAAAATGTATAAGTGATTCGATTCTTGTTTCAATCACTAGATTTCTCCACAAATTCGAGCAATTATTGTATGAGTGTAATTGCAAAGCACTTGTCAATAAAAGTTTATGTTCTTCAACATTCATTTGTTTGATATTCACAAGGAATAGCATCCTAACGGAGGTTCTGTACGAGTCGAGACCGAATTCAAAGTAGACGTAAGAATTGCGGGAGTTGACGACTCCCATTAAAGAGTGGATACAGTTTAATCGACTTTAGCTTTCACTTGCATACCTTAAAACGTTACTTTGTTTTCTACTTATACTTTCTAATTGAAGTTTATGATATGTCTATGTGTCATAATGAGTATTTTGTCTTGCGTCATTTATATTAATGAAGTTATATGCTTTCGAGTTGACTTTAAGAGTAGTTTCGGGTTAATAAGATTGTTTATAATCACTGGATCTATGATTGTAACGCTTTTTAGTGAGCTAACATTTTTGGAGTGGTAACTTGCTAAATATGGCTATGTGAGAGCTACCCGTACTAAGCATAGTATTATTGTTATCTAGGTTTCTATAAGCGTCATAATTCTTTTACCCTTGATTTAGAAAAGTCATTTAATGTGTTTCTCTATGATGAATTATAGGATATTTGGGCGTCTATAATCGAGTTTGTTAAAGTTATCTAGTGCATAAAAATTCTTCATTACTTTGCATATTTTTCTCCACTATACTTATTCTTAGGGAATATCGATATTATTTGCATTTTCTTTAATCTGTTCATGCATATGTCCATTCATCAAACTACTGTTCAAAATCTTCAACTTATTTTATTTTCTTTTGTGTGGTAACTCTAGTTCATTTTTAGAACTGAATTCCTTCCTTATGGGATCGATATCTTTTAAAACTACATCGCAACTGTATACTTGCAGTTATCATCATTTTTCTATTTGATAAGTGGTACTGACAACACCTGTTCATATTTAAAACTTTTATGTTATTAGTAGAAAAGTGACGAGAAAAAGGTACGTAAGTTGCAGAAGTCCATTTATAGACTTAAGCATGCATAGAGGAGTTGGAATATTAGGTTTAAGATGACAATCCAAGAAATTGGTTTTGTATCAAATGCTAATGAGCCCTATGTATATAAGAAGGCTAGAAGGAGTGTGATTGTTTTCCTTGTATTATATGTCGATGACATATTACTGATAGGAAATGATTTTTGTTTTCTTTAGATAGTGAATTCATGGTTGTCAAAGAATTTCTCCATGAAAGACCTTAGAGAAGCAGCTTTTATACTTGGTATAAAGATCTACCGAGGTAGATCTAGAAGGTTGCTAAGTCTTTCTCAAAGTACATACTTAGACAAGGTTTTGGCTGGATTTAACATTGAGCAATCAGGATAGGGTTATCTCCTAATGTCTCACGAGATTAACCTTTCTAAATCTGAGTGTCCAAGAACACAAGAGGAGAGACTGCGCATGAATGGAATAACCTATGCCTCAGCCATAGGATCCATCATGTATGATATGGTATGCACTTGGCCTGAATTGAGCGTTCATGAGCAGATTTCAATCTGACCCCGGTGAGAATCACTAGATGGCCGTTAAAACTATCCTTAAGTACTTATGTAGGACTAAGGATATGTTTTTTGTATATGGAGAAGGTGAACTCTCTGTAAATGGATATACCAATGTGAGTTTTTAGCTTGACAAGGATTATTATAAGTCCCATTCAGGATATGTGTTTATGTTAAATAGAGGGGCAGTTGTTTGAAAAAGTTTGAAATAGGATGCTTTAGAAGTAGATTGCTTTAACCACAGAATCTGAGTATATAGCTACTTTAGAAGTAACTAAGCAAGCTGTCTAGCTTAAGGGATTTATTGGAGATTTTAGTGTGGCCTCCAACATTGTTAATCCAATAGCGGTCTATTATGATAACAATGGGGCTATTGCTAAGGCAAAGAAACCAAGTTCTCGTCACAGAAAATGACATGTACTCAGAAAATGCCATCTCATTCAAGAGATAGTAGCTACAAAAGATATAAGCTTAGAATACATTCCAATGGATCAGAATCTAGTAGATGGGATAACAAAGCCATTGACTTAGGTTAAGCATGACCAGCATGTTAACGAGTATGGTATGAAGTACATGGGAAATTGGCTCTAGTGCAAGTGGGATATTGTTAGACATGATGTATACCTTAGAGGCAATTAGGGCGATATATCTTAATTAGTTATAATGTACAAACGGTTTCATATTATTATTATTTAATAATAAAGGCAACTTTGTTATTTATCAATGCTTTTGTTTAATTTATATATCTCGTTGGTATCATAAATATATGTGGTATTATATATGCCCATTGGTCCGACAAAGTCTATTACTACTTCATAGAGTAAAAGTGCCAGGAGATAGTAGAAGCTATGTGGTTTGTGAATTGCACATACGCTTTACTATGAATAGTCTAAATATCCCTAAACATAGTTTTATTGAGATCGGACATCAATGAAGTGGACAGACTAGCATGTGCAAGCTTACTTCTTGTATTTGGGTAATACATTGGAGACCTCTATAAGATAGACACTTGTAAATAACTATATCCATGTGCTGGTGTCTTGTCTTGTCGTAGTATCAGTACAAGTATTCTCAAACCTGAGATACTGGTTACCTTATGTAGGAGTTGCTATACTTTGGGTCATACTTATTCATACTTTGGAGATCAAGATGATATGGATGATTACAGGTATAATGATGATCACATGTTGGTAAGCCGACTAATCAGGATGAGATCCATCGCTCCTGATATAGTGATATAATGGGAGATGTACCTTATAGACCCTTGTTGAAGAGACACTCTCATAAACCTATGATCAAAGTATAAGATTGATATAATGGGTTTCTAGTCAATCTAGATACATTATGGCTAGTGGTGTTCTTCATGAACAAGTCTAATTCTAGCATAGCTACGGCTATTACATGAGCTAACACTTAATTTGAGCTCAATAAACTAGATGGTACTTAACTTGATGGAAGGAGTGTATTGTATTTCTTACTACTGCAAAATCAGATTAAGTCATAGGCACAAGATGTTTCAAGTATCGGGAGATCATACGCCATTGCTCGAAAGCCTATTTTATCATCTAGAATTATCGGGTTCAACATGGGTTTGGAACACTGAACCTAAAGGTTCCTAGATGGGAAGCTAAGTTTAGGTTAACCTCTAGTGGCTCTATACTTTGGGATCATATAAGGTCACACAGTTTGGGTCTTTACGAGACTGAGTAAAGAACCTATAGACTAGGTCTATACTGAGAATAATTATTTGTCGAATTTGCTAGAAGAAGTATTAATTTGTTGGACCAAGTTAATAATTAAAGGGCCTAAAAGAGAATAGGGAAAATTGCATGGAGCGGAGCAAGGGAATTTTTTCCGTTACGAGAGGGCCCCAAAATAACATAGGATGTTCGAAGTGGGGCCTCCACTAGCGCCCAGGGTAAGCCTGCGAGCCCAAGCTTGTGGTGCAAGGAAATCCCATTAGGGATCCTGTACCAACTTGGAATCGCTTGACAGGCTAAGTCGAGTTCAAACAAGAATCTGCCTACAGCCGGTGGATTCGTGATCCTTGTTTGCTCGCACTACACTTTTATTTAAGTGGAGCACCATTTGGCAAGTCCAATTTTGATCTTGTCATAGTTGAAGAGTTGTTTGTATTGTAAGCAGGATGGCAAGCCTGTCGATATTTCTAGGATTATGATGGAGACACTTGTGCATGCAGCAAAAAATCCTGGAATGATAGAGTACGGGTGTTGAACTATGGCAAATTTGTTGGGATAAATAGAAAGATTGCCTTATGCCATAGAAATTTTTACTAGTGAAGACATAATTCCAGAGTTAACGATGGAAGTCTTATTTGAATATAATTTCTTGGAAAGGAACATTGGAGAGGGTAGAATAACCTATGGATGGAAACCATGGGTAGAAAGGGTGGAAGAAAATAGAGAAAGAGAAAAGGAAAATGGGCAGGAGGAGGAGCATAGAGATTCCAACATTCGCAGAAGGTTGATTGACCATATGGAAGGGAAACTTTCGATCCGTAGAAAAATCGAAGACATTCATGATTTACTGATTTATGTCGAGCAAGATTTAAGGGAATCTTACTACGAGATTAACCGAATAATAGGATCACTTCTCCCATGAATAGTTTTCTTTTCTTTTCAGATTAGAACCTTGTATAGTGTTTCTTTTAAATTTAGTTAGTTTGTTTGTTGTTTGTTTGCTTATTTGTTTGTTTGTGTTTCATTGTTAGGTTATAAATATTTGTTGAATATGAAATGAAAAATTTGAACAACAAGATGTTGATGTTCAATTGCTATCTTCACCATGAAAAATCAAGGTATAATAGTAAATATTTATCTTTTTTTTAACAAAGTTTGTTTGTGTTTTTGTTTATAAGTTTTTATTGGTGCAAGTCTAAAATGGGAAGAAATTGGAAGAATAAAGAGGATCACGACTGCGACACAATTCACGCTCGTGAAAATTGGATATAAAAACATTCTTTTTCTATCGTGAAGAAAGTCACGATCATGACTGGCCTTCGCGATCGCGACATGATCAAATTATAACCATTACAGATCATGATCAAACACATGATAGATGTCCGTAACCACCACTAACGGCTAGTTTTAAGCATAAACAGCTATATTATTAATTTTGACCAATTAGAGACCCCTTAAACCTCTATAATTAGGTCCAAGTTGAACCCTAGCCACCACATCCTTTCAAAAGCTTACAAATCTATAAAATTCTTCATCTTAAACCTTCTACATTTAAAACCTTTTCTACCCTTTACTTCAAACCAATATGACTCGTGTCAAGAAATCATTAAATAGAAGAGAAAACCAATCATACCAAGAAGAGTATGATTGTCCTTTCCCTTTAAGAATAAGAGAAGAAGGCAAACACTTTTAAAAGCTCAATAACTTGGATATTACTGGGATGATATTCTTAGATTTTGTCTTCTTAGAAACTTTGAATCTCTATGAAGAAATGGGGATATACCTATCAGCTCTTGGTTTTACAAGATTTGTGAATTTGCTTTTTTCGCAAAATCAAGATTGGATTCTCGAATGTCTAGTGACATTAGAATATGTAGATTCAAGGAAGATGGTGATTCAATTTCGTAATCAAGGACAACAATACACCATCACAAGAGAGATGATAGTTGATTGGTTTGGTTTTGAGATTATCAACTCATCAAGCATGACGGATTCTTTTCAACCAAATCTAGTTTAAGCAGAATTATCGGGTAAGAGAGTCTTCGATCCCAAAAACTCTCCTAACAAACTTATTAAGGATGAATGCATTCTTCTTCTCCACAAATACCTTTCCACTTCGGTATTTTGTCGAGTAGAGAATACAAAGGTCCAAAAGAAAGA
>CATIWQ010529501.1:0-25102 GCA_949673415.1 Euphorbia schlechtendalii
CAACAGAAATGATTTCTCAAACAAATTCTTTTGTTTGGAAACTTCATTTGTATTAAAGAATTCAATTGATTGTTAATTAATATATTTAATATTTTTTCGAAACAATTTATACAAATATTTTGACTCATTTAACTAAAAGCACATGAGAAGGTTAAAATGATAAAAATAATATTTAAAGGCATAATCCAAACGAATTCCTTTGAAATCTTGCAAGTTTTTACAAGAATTCTACTCTTTGCATTCACAAGAATTCAAATCTTGCATGATTTGAATTCTATCAATATTTGTTTGGTACCAGATAAGGAAATATGATAAAATGGATTCAATTGAATTGAATTCTTTCAAAATAGACCATTTCAAACACACCCTTAATGTTTATTTAGTCAGCCTTGTTAAGTATTCTAACTCATCATAGCTTTAATAAATCGAGACTTAGCTCGGTTTATTTGTTTGTTTGGATATTTTCTCCGTAATTCATTCATCCATCCATCTAGACTAACTTAGTAAATATCAAAAAATAACTTAAAATTTATTCCGCAATTTAAAAACTATGAATATTTTTGAAAAATCTGATAAAATAATTTATAAAACTTCATATTTTTCAATACATTCTATTTCATATAATAATCTGCCAACCAAACAGGTTACAGGAGTTTGATGGAGAAAAAATAATAACTGTGTTTGATATATATTTGTTGAGATTATAGAATAAAATAACACGTGGTATGTCCTATTAATTTCCCCTACACATTGTAGACCTTCTCTCTCTCGTTGCGGGAAACAAATAAAAATATATAACACGGTAAGGAATTTAATTAAGTACTAATTATAATTATTCTTCCACTTAATTGTGTTGTTTATTTGATTTTGCATATCTATATGAAGATTACAATTTACAACCCATCAATTTTGAATGTTCTGTTTATTAAAATGCTATTCTAATTTGACCTTTTGCTTATTACAATTAGTTAATTAAGTATCACATAACTCTGAACTCAATTATTAATTACATTTTCTTTATGCATCACTTCTAAATTTCTTTTTTTTCCTTAAGTGTTCCAAGTTTTATTTTGACTTTTGTTTATATAGTTTTTAATTGAATTAATTAGATATTTTTATTCTAAATATATATTGACTGCCACCAATAATATTCCACTTAATCGGTTCATTAAGTTATATATTTTTTATATTTATTTCACTTATTTGGCTTACTGCAAGAGTAAGGTCATAAAATTTTAACGTAATCTGAATTCAGTTCATTAATGTTTTTTTATTTATTGTAATCTGAATGTTTAATTTTATATTAAAATTTGCCTATTTTCTTATGATGATTATTAGTGAAAATATTTTTTTTATTATTGATATACGTGTAATAAAGGTAATTATATTTCATAACCAGTAACACCAAGATCGAAATTTCAAATTATACATTTGAAGATTATATTGACTGTCTTTTTTATGAATGAATATTAATTGTTCAACACGTATATTTAATATAGTTATGTCGTAAAATTTCATGGACTTTATATCAAGCAGTGACGTGGTGAGTACGCGAGAATGGAAGGAGCATGTGCATATGATATTCGGATCACACGGCAAATTGGGTGACTGTGACAACCACTCTGTCATCATATCTTTACTTCTATATTAATTAGCGGAAAATATCGGGAGGTGAGATAATCGGAAGAGAAGAGAAGGCGATATGGAAAAAAGGAGTGTAAAAGTCCTAAAACCCATCAATAAGGGTATTTTGGTCCCACCACAAGATTTCATTGGGACTCCCCATATCTCTCCCTCTTGTCGTCTCTCTTTTTATTCTTTATATTTTCTTGTTATATCAACCCTTTTACTATTTCTGCTTCCTTTTTTTTTATGTTAAAGTCCATCTATCACTGCCGTTCATATTTTAAATTTTTTAAATTTTGTTTTTAAAAGATACACCGTAAGTATTACTTCCTTCGTCTATTAAATATTATTATTTTAACTAATTCACAATTTTTAAAATAATAATAATGATTTATTAATTTATCCTTTTATAAATGTTATACTTTATTTTCAAGACTTCATTAATATGTTTAAATATTGATTTCTATACACTTCTCATCTTGTTATTAGATATTAAAATTTGGTTATCTTGAAAGTTGAACAAATTAATGGGGGTAGGAATTGAAAACTTAGAGAAAAAGTACATTGAAAATATAAAATGATAATAAAAAAAACATTAAAATTCATCTAAAACGATAATATTTAATAGACGGAGAGAGTATATAGCATTATCTATGATTATAGAACCTTACTAATTAAATAAAATCTAGTTTTTGTATCAATGTTATGGAGGATCGTATTCGACATTTTGGAAATGGCCAAAACAATAAGTGCTTTTTAATCATAAAAATACGAACGAATTAAATAACATTTGATAGATATACAAATTTATTTAAATTGTCAATACTTACATTTTTTCTTATTTAAATTGTCAATACTTACATTTTTTCACTACTAAAACAAATTAAAATAATGATTATTGGAATATGTTTTATATTGGCCATGGCCAGTCTTACTTCCTGCCATCCCTCAAGGATTCCTACAGTTTATGTTACTTCTATTTTATATTTATTCAAAGTTTGCATATCAAATGGTAAGTTTTCATTAATCGTCTTCTTGAACTTTTGCATGTCCATATTAATCTAATGCATTTGCAAGTTCCTAAACGTTACGTGATTTTTCCTTTCCAACCAAAAGTTTACTAATGACATTTAAAGAATTTTTACCAAAGTAAATGGGTTAGCAGAGATAAATCTGAGTTGAAATCAAAGGTTAAATAAAACTTACCAAGTTGAGGGGTAAATATGTATTTCGTTTAAAACAAGGCGAGTGCTTGATATTATAATCTACGAAACTATTGTGAGTGTCATGACTTTATCTTTTTGTAGTGTAAAAGTTACCTTATTTTTCATTGTCGCTGAATTAGTAATATGAACTTTAATCCAATGATAACAATGACAATGTAAGAAAAAACAGAGTTAGCTTAGAAAAACATAACATGAAGGTTGACTACTCCCTCCGGTTTCTAAAACTAGTCATTTTAGACTTTTCATCAAAACCAAAAGACATTTAATGCACCACTGAATGATTAATTCATCTCTTTTACTTTATTAATTTATCCTCTTTCTTCTTAACTAATTTTATTTATATTTAATATTTCTCCTAATAAATATAAGGGTAAATTAGGAAACATTATTGAAAATATCATTGATATTTTAAAATGATAAGTAAAGGGAATTAAAGTAAAAAATTCAAAATGACTGGTATTAAAAACTGGAAGAAGCAATAGATATGCAAATATGATTTCCGTTATTATTCTTGTAACTAGTTTAATTACAAGTAATTTGATACGAAATATAACTTTTAATTGAGTATATTAAAAAAGTCATTCAAAAAGTCTAGACTAGTAAAAGAAAGTTTTTTATACTGTAAATTAGTGCTGCGAAGTATGTTTGTTTCATAATCGTGCCTAGTAAAACTATATAAAGTGAAAATACATGTAAGAAAAAGGTTATAATAAGAGCCAAATAGATCATGCTGCCATGTCTTTACTACAACAAAATTGACTGTTGAAACCAATTAAGCGTATTTCTCTCCACTTTCTTTGCCTAAATTCCATTATTTCATTCATCATTCACTTCTGTGCACCACCAAATCTAACTTTTCCTTTCCATCGACGAAAACATTTCCCCACCTTCAAAAATAACAATAACAAAAATTTCCCCTGCACCTTTACTATATCATGAAAAGTACTTGATTCCTAATCTTTCTGTTAAAAAATTAATACCGTTAATGTCAAAACAGTATCATTTATATATATGCAATAATTTTATCATTGTTTATATATTAACAATAATTGAATCAAATTTTACACAATAACCATTGTTGGTAAGGTCAGAGCATCGTCATTGGTAGCTTGTAAACGAGCCGAGTTTTGGTATGTTTGTGTTCGTTTGATTAATTTTTACATGAACACGAGTCAAACTTGAATTCGAGCTCAAAATTCCGTCTATGCACATTTATTTAAGTGTTCGTTTGTTTGCGAACTGTTCACGAACAACTCATTTATTTTGTTCGTGAACGGTTCGTTAATTTTGTTTGCGAACAATATTGTCAACTCAGTTATTAATTTAAAGTATGACATAAACTTATTTTTGTTGTGTTAGTTTACTTTTATTTAGTCATACTTTATTTTAAGTTATATACATGATCTACTCAGTTTTATTTTTGATATATAACAATAATGATCTAGCAAGTTCAAGAACACTTATCGAGTCAGTTCATGAATTTGTTCACGAACCTCTAATCGAGTTTGTTCCCGAATAAACGAGTCGAACTCTAACTTGTTCACGTTCGGTTCGTTTATAATTCGTTCCTGAAAATCATGTTCACGAACTATTTATTTATAAATCGAATCGAATTGAATTTTTATCGAGTCAAACACCGACCTGATAATGAAGAGTTTGAATCATTCATGACCCTAGGCGGTTGGCAAAACCGCATAACCATTTGCTTTTGGAGAAAGGAGAGATGTTAACTTTGGAGGGCAAAACTGGTAACTATGGGAAACGAGCTCAAAATGGTCCTATAGTTGGGCGGTCGGGCTCCGTGTCTGTGATTTCCCAATACGGATTTGACGGCGCGGTCCACTATTGACCCACAGTCAACTCCTATCCTCCCTCGCTCGAATTCCAATATATTGACCATTCTCAAAATATCGCGATACGATATAATAACAAAAGTATAGACCTCTTTCATCTCCTTTGGCTGTGGCTTTCACTCTGATATGGAGATCGCACCAAAGTGGATTTGAGAATCTCAACGTTATTAAGGATTTGAATTAAATAAAGCAAATTTCAAGATTTGTTAGAGAGAGAAACCCAAAGATTTGATTTTGAGAGAGAAAATTAAAAACACCCAAATAAAATGACACAGACAGACAGATAGACTTGTCATTTTTAATTTCATTACACGGTTTTTACATTTCATGGTATAAATCGTTTGCCCCCTGTTTTCTGTGATCCCTTGTTTCTTCTCTTTCCTCTCTCAACCAAAGTTGCTACCTTTTTCATTTTCACCTCTTTGCTTATGGCTGTAAACACCGCCCTTTCCCGCCGGTGGCCAGCCGACGGCTTCGATCTTTACCCTTCTGATGATGATGAAGTTCATGTATTGGCTGTTGATGATAGCCTTGTTGATCGGAAAGTTATTGAACGGCTTCTTAAAATTTCATCTTGCAAAGGTGTCCCCCTTTTAAATTAATTAATCAAGCCCCCTTTTCAATTTTTTTTTTGTTTTTGAGCTGAGTGAATAATATATTTTTACTGTTATTTAACAGTAACTGCGGTCGATAGTGGAATAAGAGCTCTCCAAATCCTGGGATTGGATGAAGAGAAGAGCTCCTCTGTTGGAATCGACGTGAGTAAATGTTTCTAATTTAAAAAATTCGTTTGCTTTTGGTACAACTGGTTGTCTAAGTTTTCGATGAATTGTGATTTCAGAGCTTGAAGGTGGATTTGATTATTACAGACTACTGTATGCCTGGAATGACCGGTTATGAGTTACTCAAGAAAATAAAGGTTCCCAAATTCTTCAATTGATTAAGCCGATGAAAATGAATTTAATTAGTAACGGGTCTTGATTCTGTTTATTGAGCAGGAATCATCCATGTTCAGGGAAATACCGGTAGTGATTATGTCATCTGAAAATGTGATGGCGCGAATTAACAGGTAAGGAGCTGAAAAATTCTTCAATTAAATTGAAATTAGAGGTGAATTAGGGATTGAAATGGCGGAATTTGATTGAAAACAGATGTTTGGAGGAAGGGGCAGAGGATTTCATAGTGAAGCCGGTGAAATTAGCAGATGTGAAACGGTTAAGAGATTATATGACTGCTAAAGATTTGAACCATAAAAAACACCATACTTTGAACAACAAGAGGAAGTTAAGAGACAGTTGTGATTTCTCTTCTTCGCCGTTATCTATTACAAGGTCACCTTCATCATCGTTATCGCCTTCGCTATCACCGTCTCCTTCGCCATCACCGCCATCGCTTTCGTATCCGTCTTCGCCGTCGCATTCACCGCCGACGATGTCATATTCGGCGCCGTGCTCTCCTACTTCCTTGGATTCTCCTACCAGACGGCTGAAAACGGGCATTCATAAATTCAGCTCCGGTTAACTTTTTTTGAAACTATACCTTACTGTGTTCCGTTTTCAAAGTATTTACTGCTGCTCAAAGCCCGGAAAAAAAAGAAGCAAAGTCTTAATTTAAAGTCAGCAATTGTCCGTTAATTTTAACGGTTTTTGTTGCTTTCAGCTTTCTTTAATCTTTCTTTCCTCTAATTGTTGTTCATTAGTACAAATATCAGTTTAATTTGATGTGTTTTGAATTCACAAAACTGATTAAAAAAATGTAGCTACATTGGTAGACAACTAGAAATAGAAGCTGGGTATGTGATTTTGAATGATCAAATTAAGCATGTATTTCCCTAATCTTTTAACTCGGTCGAACTTTTATGAAAGTAAAATTTTAAATTACAAGTTTAGTGTTTTAAAATAAAATTTAATCTAAGAAAAGCTACTTTTAAGGGAAAAGTAAAAGGTTAATTGTAGTGATTTTTTCAAAAACGACTTATCTGTTTATCCATTTTTTATACCAGTTAATCTACGTTATCGTCCTTCTATTATATTCAAAATTCAAATACTCACAATTTTTAATATCCTCGGGATTCAACAATTTTTAAGAGCTTTAGAATGAAATTTAGAAAAACACTTTTAACAGTAAATAAAAAATCAATGTATGAAAATTGAAATGGTAAAGAAAAAAGTATCGAAATGGGAACACTGCAATGAATAATTTGAAATGGTAAAGAAAAAACTATCAACAGAAATGAGCCAGAAAAGGAAAAAGGGTTGGGGAAGAGAATAATAGTTGGAGATGTTGGGAGGGATTTGCAGGATGTTGTCTGACTGTCTCTCGAGAGATTTGTATTTGCTTTGCTGTCAAAGAGGGCCGCCCCTCTCATTCTCTGTTTCTTTATGTCATAATCTCTCTCTCTATATCTTTATAAGGATACTTGGTCCCCAACTATACCAATCCAATTTTCCTTTGCTCTTCTTTTCACGCTTTATTTGCCTGCCTTCTACTTCTTTTTTTACGTATATTTTTATCAAGTTCAACCTAGTCCCAAATACAAACCCAAAATTTAATGGACCGAGTTTCATTTCTTTCAATAAGTACCTAAGAGATGATTTAATGATTAATAATTTTATTTAATTTTTCAGTGTTTCTATTTAATCCATACAAAATTGTAAAGAAAACATTTTTTATGAGTCCAGTGATTGTTTTTGAAGTTACTTTATATGCTCTGCTAAGCCCCGACTTGATTCTAAAGTATGGTTGGACTAACTTGGATAAATATTTCAAATAAAAATATGATAAAGCTTAGTTAAAGTCCGTTGATAAACATAGAAAAAATATCGTATTCATTTTACATCCTATTTATAAGGGCATTTCCAACCCCGCAATATGAATTTTCACTCGAAACTCTATAACTTCAAGTTGTTACAATGTTCATTCTTCAATCATTCATTTCAAATTTCCATTTAAATATAAATTCTTATTATTTTATCTCTTTCTAACTAATTCAAACAATAAACAATCATTTAAAATAAAATAAAGAAAAAGATAAAAGTAAAAAAATAAAATGTTATTTGGAGTTGCTATAATGCAACTTTAAATATGAAGTGCAAACTTCAAATATGAAATTGCATTATCGCAACTCTATTATTTGAAACAAGGAATGAAGTGATATTAACATTTCAATCTTATTTCCACCCCACATTTGAAATGGGGTTGGAAAAGCCTAAATATATTTTTGTGTTGGAACAATTTCACTGGGAAGGATTTTCATTGAAAAGAAATCTTAGGCAAATGCATTTTCTTGCAATTGAATATGCTGCTTCTTACCATTGACTTTCTCAATTTTCTACAATTTGTGAGTGTTGCACTAATTTCACAAAAATGAACTTTTTACTTCATTGTTTCATTCAAGAAGAAAAGAAGCATGCATGGAGGTAATTTGGACTATTTCTAGTATTAATTATATATTACCGCTTTTTTCTTGTAATGTGAACTCTTTATTAAAGAAATACAAAATGATAATACCTTAAAAAAAAAAATTGGATTATCCATAAAAAGCATAAATAAGGAGTTTGGAGTAGAGATACGTTGAAATGTGTAGGAAAGTATGAGTGCGAAAGTGCGAAACACATTAATGTTAATGAAAAGCATCACGGGCATAATTTCAGCATTAGCAGCATATTTAGTAGATGGTAATAGTTTTGACATATACGTAATACTCTCACAATTTCAAAATAAATGTCGCTTTAGGATCGTAGAACAATTTAAAAATAACTGTCACTTTAAGATTTCAATGCACCTTTTTAAAAATTTTATCCATTTTACTTTTATTTAATGCACATTAAAAATTATAAAAGGAATCAACTTTCAAATTAACAAAAGTTATAGTGGTAAATAAGTATTTTTATTGCTCTAATTAATGTCATCTTAGTATTGACGAACAACCTAAAAGTAACAGATTTTTTGAAATGAAGGGAGTAATAGACAATTAATTAAAATTTAACTTTAAACTAGCCCGTCTATTTTCTATTTTATTTTTTCTTTAGGATGTGACATAATAAATATTGAATAGTGTCTACTTGATATCCTAAATGTAAACAATCAAATATAATGACATCTCATAAATTAATTGATATTTTAATATTTATTTATTGGTGATTAAGTTTTTTTTATAATTTAATTACACACTTTTAAATGAAATCGATAATTTAGTGTGATCATTTTTTAAAAGATACTGTCTATTTAAAACTATTGACATATCATTAATGTAAATTTTTATTTTACATGTCAAAGAATCTTAGATTCCACTATCTACTAAAGATGTTCTTAGTAGATAGTTTATTCCAATACTAGTCTTGACTCATAGGTAAAAATAAACAATAAACTAAAATTTAACTCCACTAAAATTATCAATTTTCTTTTATCTATATGATGTGACACAATAAATATTGATCATTGTCTATTTGATCTTCTACACGTAGACAATCAAACGAAATATCAACTCATCAAATTAATTAATATATTAATAATTAACATCAAAATATTTTATTTAATTGGTGATTAAGTCTTTATTTATCACTTAATTACACAATTTTAAATGAATTAGACAATCTAATGTGATCATTTTCTGAAAAATATTGTCTATTTTTAAAATTATCGACATGTCATCAATGTAAGTTTCTATTTCATATGCCACATAATCTTAGAATCCACTATCTACTAAAGATACTCATAGTCAACTATCAAATCGTCTCTTAAAGTTATAAAGTAAAAGCATTAAAAGCTACATTGAATTAGATGAACTTTTTGAACTTGTATCTTGATCTATGTACGAATTGATTGATTTTTGGGTAAACTTAAAAAACATATGTTATATGACTGTTTTTGCAAATCCTTGTGAATTTTTTACAAATAAAAAACTTGCGTTTCAAAGTAAAAAAGGACAAAAGAAATCTTAATTTGAAATAATCCATTAAAAAAATAGATTCTGAGAATATTTCAAAGGAATAAAAATTTAGAGTCTCGATACATTGCTCAATACTTCCTTCCTCAATTGAATATCAATAAAAAATCTCAGCGTATAAATTACAACTAATTGTGTGTAGTTCAAGGCTTCAAGTCACTATGATATATTACAACTAAACATGTTTTATAAGGTTTTTAATTCAATTTAAAATTTCAAAGTCAACTTACCTGAATTCTTCGTTGTATCTTTTGGGTACGATATTGGGTAATGGTAAAAAGTTGGCTATAAAGAAGTAAATTATGATTGAAGAAGAGTCATGTTCGATCATAGATTCATACACATATTGTCATATGCCATTATACTTTGGATTATGAAATAAAATTTTACGGATTTAAAGTTCCTAAAGTTAAAAAATTATACTTTTAATACTATTTTCTGAATTCAATGTAAATTATAGCTATGTTGAATATCATATTGATGGATATTTCTTCAAAAAAGATATTGATGAATATTAATGTCAAATAAGTTAAGAGATTGATGTTGATAAATGTCCAGGTTTATGAACCACATGGTACATTTTATATGTCGTGCAACGAATTCTTCAACAAATGGGATAGTAGACGACATATCCTCATTATTAATAGTATATAATTATCAAATGATTTCAAATATTGAAGTTGTTTGGATTAAAAAGAGGTCTATTATTACTGAAATTTATACGTGAAATGCTATGAACGGAATAGAATATAATAGAATTGAAAATGTTAGAATCTGGGGAATTTCCTAGATAATTCTGAGGTCGCGAATAACATTTTCAGATTGAAATTTATCTAGTCGGTTCACCAAACTTTCAATCGGATAAAATTAAAAAATACGTCAAGAACTAGAATTTGATGTTTGCTGTGAAAAATACAACCGAATTTTCTGTGTAATGTCCAATTTCGTTTTTTTGGTGATATAAATAACCAAAATTTCAATAGACATGTTTTGAGTAGCTGTCATGTTTAAAGGACATGTTTTTTCGGGTTTCAGTTGTGTCCAATTGACACACTGTTTCGGTCCAAAAATTCATCCAAAAGATGGGTTTGGACCCCGCATCCGGGGGCTCGGATCCCCCAAATCGTAATTGTACTTGAACAAGTGTGCATTCCGCATTCTCCAAATTTGTTCGATGAAACGTCACGATTGCATCGGTCAAAACAATCAATCCAATTACACTAAAATACTAACAGAAAATGAATGTAAAAACGTCAAATAATGATACATGAGTCCGACGTTGAAGGGAATAGCTCTTCCTAATTTCCATCGGAATCACAGAATATCTATTCCTTAATTTCAAAGAGGAATAACTATTCCGTAATTGCTATGGTAACAAAGGACGGGCTATTCTCTCTGAAGTCGGACTCATGTATTATATTTGATGTTCTTACATCACACTTTCTATTCTATTCCACCAACCAAACGAGCGGTATGTGTTTTATAAATATTCAAGTATCTTAAACTATACCGACCTAACATTTCAACTGCAAAAACTAATGCCTGGCCAGGAACATTCCATTTCATTCAAAATTATTTTTAGAGCATTTTAGTTGCTGAATTTGTTATGAAATAGAATTATTCTTGCATATGATTTTTTTCCATTTTGAAATATTTCTAATATTGTTTGAATGTAATCGTTATTCTACAGTTCTGGTATCCATTGCGATCTACTGCAAAATATTTACATTTAAATAGCTTCGCATATCTTTTAAATATGAATATACACAACAAAATTTAATTGGAACAATTACTTTTCCGAATAAGAAAATTCACGTTGAAAAGCTAATCAAATTTTGCTTTTACGGCCCTGAAATTGCTTCGTGCTGTTTTTAACAGGCATGTACGTATTTACTTCATTTTTTAGAAAAAAGACTGAAAACATTGCCAAAACTCGTGTTTGGAACTTTCATAGAGCCGCACACATGAATGTGACAGTGAATGGGCCTTTAATGGTCGGGCTCAGAGCCCATTATATGATTGGGTTCCCTTATTCTCCGATTTTGTTATTGGACAATCTGGATCTCTTTTTCTCACTCCTTAACCGTTTGTGTTTATGTCTTATCTCATCTTTGTGTCCCTTTCCCAATATTTATTTATTGGTTTTTAGTAATTGGAACCAGTCGTCCAACTTCTTTGTAAAAAATAATGGCACCAGTGGTTTAAGTATGGTTACTGAAGAATACATGCAATTGTCAAAGGAATTTAAGTATACGATATTAACTTGTCTTGATGTTTAACGTTATTTACACTTGCGAAATAATTGACCGATTGGCTAGTGTTTAAATCATTCGAATTGTGTAGGCCATGTAATGAGTAGATTATATTAAATTAATAACAACGTTATATCTTGAGTATAATAAAACTCATTGTGGAAGGAACATTCAACCTTGTAACAGGTTAAAAATTCTGAATTTAGTCAAATAAAAATCGTACTGTTATATAAATCATGTTCAAAACAATTTATAGTTGAATTTTTTAAGAGGATGAATTTGCTGAATTTACAGAATACTTTTTCTTTGAATATTTCATTTCCTTTCAATTTTTGTTTCCAAATTGAATACCGAGAATACAATACTTTGTTTATAGGTTTATTTTAAATATATAAATCAATGTTTATTTGTTTAAAATGCAATTTAATTTCCTTGACAATGTCACGGCTAACAAATTTTTCTTGGTATATAACTAATAATATATTAAAATAATTTTGTTCGAGCATTAGTTTGACCTATTCCCTGCCAATTTAAACTATTTTTTATAAGTGATAGATATTTCACAAAAATAATACTATTCGGATATTATTCGCAATTAAATTTCATAATCATTTTGTACAAACGTATTCAATGAGATTGTACCAAAATCTCTTATAAAACATTCAATCTACATAGGCAATTGAGTATACCTTGTAAATTACTACTACTAAACATGTGATTGAATACAAGGCCGATCTTGTAGATTGCGGTGCCCTATGTATGATTAATTTCATAAATTTTATTTCAGAAAGTAAAAGTATACATTAGTCTATAACTTTTTTATAACTAATTTTATGCTTTTGTACTTAACAATAAAATTGTTTTAAAAACTTTGTAAACAATAACTTTTTAGTTATAACTTATAAGACTCTTAAACAATATTACACTTTAAATGAAGTTTCCTTAACTTAAATGACTAACACTAGTATTCATTTATTAAAATCATTTAATCAAACAATAAAATATATTAATACAACACATAGAATACTTCTTTTGAAAAGGTAAAAAAAAAAAATACTCCCCACGGTTCTTAATATTTTTTAATTTTAGATTTTTTTTATTAAAATCAATCAGATATTTAATGCACTGTAAAATGATTATTTTATCTCTTTTACTTTATAATAAAATTCTCTCTTTTCTTAATTATCAACTTATAAATTAATATACACTTAATCTATTTCTTAATTAATGCAAGGGTAAATTAGAAAAATCTTGTTGAAAAGTGCATTGATATTTTAAAATGACAAGTATTAGAAACCAAAATAAAAAATCTAAAATGATAAATATTAAGAACTGGAAGAAGTATTCGTATAGAATAAAAGATCCTAATTTTTGAGAGGTGCTAAGTTACCTTCTCTAAGCCATCACTGATTGAACACTAATGGTCTCTAACTACTATGTACATTCATAGATTATCATAATAGAATGTATTTTAAATGTCATTTAATCCTGCTTCAGCAGTGAAGAGCTGTATACTAAAAAAGCATCACTAATTCTATATTGACATCAGTTGTTTGACACTCGTTGACACTATGCAATCTCCACCATCCATCTTGTTTTCATCTTATGGTGGAGATCTAACTACCCAAAGATGAATGGTGGATATTGTAAAGTATAAATGAATGTCAAACAAACTGGTATCAATATAGAACTATCGAAAAAACATATATTAAATATACTTGAAAGTATATATAATGCAAAATTCTAGGAAAGTAGAGGGTTTGACAATCCACGTTGGCATTAAATAATTAATGATGAGAGACCTACATTCTAGTAGCCGTACTAATCAATAATAATTGAAATAGGATACATTATTTTACCGTAATAGAATTAAAAAACCGAGAGAGTAGGCCAAACTCGGAATTCCTTTCATTAGAAATGTTTCTTTTTTTCTTTTGGTAATAATATTTTGTGGCCTTGTGGGGGCAGAGAGTGGGCCAAGGCCAACTAATTCTCGTATTACAGAGAGGCAGAGGATTTATTAGGCTGACAATTGGTTTATGGAATTGAACTACCCTACCCTCTTTCTTTTCCCCTTTATTAATTTCTTCTCTCTTACCCATTGCCAGGTCTAATAGTATTCCCATGTACCAAAATTTTATAATAATTTGAATATGTACAAAAACATACGTACACTGTACTTAGACTTCGAACATGGGAATACTATTAGACCTTTGTCCTTGTTCATAATGACACGAACTAAACATTTTAGTTATTGATAATTTTGTGTTTTATATAAAAATATAATTACATGATTTCACATCGTTTTTATTTTTGTTCACGGAAGATGTTTGTCCCCTTTGATAATTTTTTAATTGCAACAAAAATAAAACGAAAGTAACTGTACAATATGAGTATAATTACTACAACTATTTACATTGTTTGTTTTATTTGTATATTAGTTACTTAATAAGGAAGATCAACAATATATCAATTAGTTTAAGGGTATATAGTAGTAATATAGATACAACAAATTACTTTTTCTCACCCACCATTTTAGCTTTGACAGAGTAAACCAGTATCCATTCCAGATCATACTATTTACGTGGCATCAAAACACTAAACTAAATTCAATTAATTGTTGGAATAATACTGTAATAAATTCCGTAATCAATCTAAATTACAAATTATTGTAACAAAAAATGGTTCTGAACATTAAAGAAATTGAGTAATTGACAGCAGCCGATGTAATTATGTTGATACTGTAAAACTGAAAAAAAGGAAAGAAAGAATGTCTTATTTTAATTGCCGGAGAAGAAATCAGATGATATGGGAAGCTCTTATCAGATCTTTAATGGAAGCCAACTAACTACTCTTATTGAATTCGTCAAGCCTAATATACCAAACCAAACCATTCCATTTTTCTTTTCTTTAATTTTATCTTATATTGTTTAATTTCAATTGTCATTGTTCTCTCTCAAACGATCTGTCTCGCAATGAATATCAGCCGCCGGCGACGGTGGCTTCTTCTCTTCCTTGTTTTTTGTTCGATTCCTTCCTCTTCTCCTCAATCCAATTCTCAAAATCGCGAAACTTTTTATCCGTTTCCGATTCCATCCCCTGCACCGTCGCCTGCGAATCCGAATACTCCGCCTAACTCAAAGCTGCCGCCGTCGTCTCTACTGCCGGCGCCGGGCCACGACTCCGCGTGGGATAAAACTGTTGTCAAGGCTGTAGTTGCTACTGCCGGGAGTACTTTCGTTCTCGCCACATTGTTGTTCTTATTAATCCAGCGGCTGGTTTCTCGTCGGCGAAGAAAGCGGCAAGAGAGAGCAAATTTAGGCAGAGGACCGCCGCCTGGAGTGGTTCATAATCATTTTAGTGGAGTTGATCATGAGAAAGGAGAGACTGTTGATGAAAATGGACTGGATATGCTTTACTGGAGAAAACTTCAAGAGGAAAATAACAGTTTCCACCAAAATGGCCAAACACCGCCAGCAGAAGAATTAGATGACGTAGATGAAGAAGAAGAAGAGCCAGTAAGGAGGATGAATAAAGAACCGGAAATTCCTCTGCTCAGAGGAAAGTCATCATTTTCGCAGAAGAAAGTTGCTCCAGACACTGATAATACTAGTCCTAGTAATAGATTCTTGGCTTCCGCCAGCAATCATCAATCTGCTGATTCGGAGATTTCAGAGACAGCAATCGAACGACCTAATTCAGTTATTCCAACTCCAAATCCTCCTCCTCCTCCTCCTCCTCCGCCAGCTCTCCGACCAGGGCCCTTAATGGCAATCCCTTTGAAAAACAAAAATGCCGCACCACCGCCTCCTCGTCCACCGACAACGGCAGCCTCCGAGGAGTCTTCAAATGGAAAAAATCAAATCAAACTGAAACCACTGCATTGGGATAAGCTGAGCAAGAACACTGATCATTCCATGGTGTGGGACAAAATTGGCGGCGGCTCTTTCAGGTATTTTTCATTTCTCAAGTCTTGATTAAATAAAGGTTCAGCGTGTTTCAGGATTTAGAAGTTAAAGTTTGTACGTTGATGTATTTCAGGGTTGATGATGGCCTTATGGAAGCTCTGTTTGGATATGTGGCAACCAATAGAAGAACAGAGCAGGAAGGTAGCAGTTCAAATAATCAAAGCAACAACACACCAGCGAAAATTGCTATTCTTGATCCTAAGAAATCAAGGAACACTGCCATTGTTCTGAAAACCATAAGTGCCTCTCTTGAAGAAATCGTTGAAGCATTGGGCGATGGCGTTGGTCTTGATGCTGATACTCTTGAAAAGCTTATCAGAATTGCTCCTTCCAAAGATGAGGAGTTCCGAATCCTGAATTTCAATGGAGATTCCGATACACTTGCTGATGCTGAATCTTTCCTCCTGCATATTTTAAAAGCTGTTCCATCTGCTTTTAGCCGGATCAATGCCATGCTTTTCAGGCTCAATTATGATTCTGAAGTTCTTCAGTTCAAGGAATCTCTACAAACACTTGAATTGGGATGTAACGAGCTGAGAAACCGAGGATTGTTTATGAAACTTCTCGAAGCAGTACTCAAGGCTGGAAATCGGATGAATGAAGGAACTTCGAGAGGAAATGCACAAGCATTTGATCTTTCCTCTCTGCAGAAGCTATCTGATGTTAAAAGCACTGACGGGAAAACTACTCTACTTCATTTTATAGTAGAGGAAGTTGTACGTTCCGAGGGAAAACGATGCGTTATAAGTAGAAACAAGAGCTTGAGCCGAGGCGGCAATGTGAAAACCCCGTCAAAAGGGGGAAGGGAGAAGGAATATAAGATGCTGGGATTGCCATTAATAGGAGGGCTTAGTGCTGAATTTGCTAATGTGAAGAATGCAGCACAGATTGATTATTCGTCATTGGAAAGGACTTGCGCTGTTCTATCAGCTAAGATGGAAGAAATCAGGCAAATCGGATCGAGCTGCTATGGAAACGGGGAAGATGGATTTGTGAGGGAAATGAAAGGGTTTCTGGAATCGGCAGAGCTGGAGATAGCGGTAATGAAGGATGAACAACTCAGAATAATGGAACTTTTGTGGGCAACTACAGAATATTATCAAGCAGGAGCATCAAAGAATAAAAGCGGCCAACCACTTGGATTGTTTATAATTATAAGGGACTTTCTAAACATGGTTGATCAGGCCTGCGTTGAAATAACTCGAGAATTGCAGAGAAGGAAACCAGAACCACCCTCTTTGGACTTGGAATCTCCACCAAAGTCACCAGCATTGAGGATGAGAGCAAAGTTTCCAAATTTACCCGAACATTTCCTGAACGAGAAAACCAGGAGTAGTTCGAGCGAATCAGATGCTGATTTTTGAAGAAAAAGAAATATCGTTTCTTGTATATAGTTCTAAAGAGGTGATGCCAAAACTGTAAAGAAAATAGGTGAGTGGTTTTCTAGTGAGTTCCTGTCTCAACCCTGAGCAAGTCATAGACAGAAACTTGTATGTTGCAGGTGCTCTCTTTGTTCTGTCTGATGCATAGTTCATTTCAACTGTGCCTTTTATTTTGCATGTGTATATCGTGGGGAAAAGAATGTATTATCGGCATTATGCTTGTTGATATGTTGATATTATCAGTTAGCAAAAATGTCTTCTGTAGATATGTATGCACCGATATTTGATAATCATAAATTTGGTGGTGGAGACAAAACCATTTGCAGAACAAGAAGTAGAACTGAAGTGGTGCTGTCATAGGCACATGGTATGTTCATACAGTTACACCAATTCTAAGATTTTCATATAATCTAAAACATGCATCAGAAAAGCAAATAGATTGGTGCTGATGATGCACAGGAGAGGAGACCAATCAATAGAAGATTGGTGTTTGGCTGAGAGAGTACTAGAACTAGATAGCAAGCAAGTGGTCTATACTTGTTGTCCTTGTGTGTATATGCAGTATTTGAAGTGGAAGTACCCAATGTAGGAGGAAAGATTCATAGCCCGAGCGTCTTGGAACCCTCCTGCATATTTATCCATCACATTTCAGAATACGGTTAGTTTTGGAATTTTTCCGCAATGAAGTTGCATACATATATTTCAAATTGAACCCACCTGTACTAGAATTAGGAGCTGGTTAGAAGGCGTAGAAAAGTTATTTAGGGGAAAATAGCATAAATAAGCATCAGTCTGAAAGAAGCAAACGCAAGTGCTTCTTTCTTTCGTTTCTTAAACCTCATTAAACTTGCTATTTCAGTTGCTAATCCTATGAACTTCACATTAAAATATTCAGCTTAAACATCACCAAGTTTTGCTCATTACATTACTTTCCATGCATTAAAGCCGAGGTAAAAAAGCCTAACTGATACCAAAACACGTACTTTAAACCTATCTTGCATAACTTTGCTTCATCAATGACTTGCAATAAGCGTTGCCAAATGCCCCACATTGCAATACAAATATAAGGCAAGAACTGATTTTAAAGCAAGGAAGCCATATGCCCCAAATTACATACCTTCACCAGTTACTTATTTGAACATTAAAAGAACGTAAAAAGTTGTGTTTTGTTTAATCTCAAAAATGAAAGAAAGCTCGACAAGACCGATAGGCGGACTGGCCTATTGGCCTGCAAGTTCCACCAACAAAAAACAGAAAGGATAAAAGAAGGAAAAGGCAAAGATATAGTATGTTTGAATTTGGTTTTGATTTAAAAGAACGTGGAAGAAATCATACCTTATCCAAAGGACTTCTCAATACTTTTTGTCCCTGATAAATTCCTGGCATGGGTGTGGCTCTTAATTTAGGGTTGTATCTTGATTTTCTCATCTCTGAATCTTTCTCCTGTGAATGTAGGCATGTAGGGAAGATTCCAGTCACCCCAACCAAAAACCAAAGGAAATCAAAAAGAAGATTACAAATGTGAGTTTCCAGTAGGTTGTGGGAACATACCTTGTATTTTGTTTGAAGGCGAGTGCTTTCTGACTGTTTGCCTTTTGATTTATCTTGCAATTTCTTAAGGAAATTGAAACAATTGTTATGTTTAAACAGCCAATGGAAAATGAGTTTCTATTTGAAAGATACTTGAATCATTCTCAAATGGTTACCGTCTCGAAGAGAAAGATAAAAGATGACAATGGGCCCTTACCTCGTTACTTTTCACTGCCCTTTCTGCACTTTTCAAGCCAAAAGATGGGGCTGTCTTCGCAGTTTTTTTATCCATATTGACAGCTTTCAAAGACCTACACAAAAGCATCCAAAGCAATAGTAAACTTTCCAGAAAAGGAAGGAAAGACCATTGTTTTTTGTCCTTGCATTAGCTTACGTAACTAAAAACATCATTTCAATACTTTTCTTAGTTTTTTGGAATAAAGGTCTAGCATAGCTTCCGGAAGCTTTCCAAAAGTTATCACTAGCTTTTGAACGAGAAAACAATTATTTCAATACAGAACAGGCTATATGTCACAAAACGAATAAATCAAATCCTTGAAATGAATTTAGGCCATTCAGAATCTTAGTTACCTTCTCTAGCACAATGTTAATATGAAAAGAAAAGCATGTCCACGCTTCAAACCTCCGAAATTAACAAGCAGGGACAAAGTTACAAATCAGAAAAATTACCCGGCATTCTCTTTTCTTGGAGTGATGGAACTGGAAACCTTGTTTTCTGACCCCTTTGTGGGAACCTGACCAACCAAATTGAAGTTTGGTATTTATTAAGCGAAGCAATCAAATTAAAAGGCCTGTTTTTACGGTTAAACCTAACCAATGACAAACCTTCTTCGCTACCAAAGATCTCTCTTCAGCAGAAGATCTCAACTGGTTGAAATTGTTCTGAAACGTCTTGAATGCTCGCTTCACAATCTCCTTGTCCTTCATTTTCTCCATAATAAACGATTTTCTAGTAGCTGTAAATGGAGTTGTTGATACAGGAGGAGCTGGATCGGGATTCGGGGTATCCATACTAAGAGACATGTGCAAAGATTTAGGAGCCACTTTGTTGGTTCCCACGGTTGAAAAAATTTTGTTCTTTGGTAGAGGTGAAGTAGTAATTTTCTTCGGCGGAGTCCGCTGTGTGGACAAAGTGTTATAAGTTATGGCTGCCTTTGGTTTCTTTGTGGCTGAAACTTGGGGTGATTTGGCAACAGGCGACGCTGCTTTTTTCCTTGTCTTTGCCATATCTATCATCTTACTCGATGGGGAAATCTAAAACAACAAAACAGCATGGTCTATTGAGCACCAGAATAATCTACACATTTAACAAGTTTCCCTCTATGAATCAATATGTTAAATCATCCATTTCTTACCTTTCGGGGCTCCTTTTGAGTGTTCAATTTCACAGGTTTCTCTTTATCCAACTTGTTTGGCAATTCTAGGGTTTGAGTTGCCCCTTCTTTGATTACAGCAGCTTCTTCCAGCTTATTCAAGGCAGGGCTTTCTACTCTTTGATCCAATGAATCTTGACCTTGAATATTATTGATTGCATCATCTTCATTTCGCTTATCTTTGTCTCCGTTCGTACTACCCGATTCGCCATCCAATTTGGTCTCTTGCTCGGTCTCTCTATCAAATTGACCATTGAATACATCAAATCCAGCGGAATTCCCATCATTTTGAGGATCTTGTGGTGGGTATTCGGTTTCTTCTGTCTTCTGACCTAATAATTCAACCTTCCTGGCTGCAATTTTTTTGTAATGAGCTTCAAAGTAGGCTTTCTTCTGAGCAACAGATCCAGGAGTAGCACACTTCTCAACTTCCTCTAAGTACTTGTTCTGCGAGAAAGACGACCATTTCTCCCAAGATAACGAATCATTCTCGAATCTGCCAAATGAAACTGAAACCTCAAGTCTATGATCCGAAGCGACACTTCCCCCAATCTGTTTTTGCATAGTTGCAACATCAAAAAATAAGTACAAACAACAGCCTGGGAATAATGCAATCATGAACTGTAAAATTAATGGGTAACCGAAATCGAAACAAAAAGGGACCACTTTTTACAGATCAAACGAAAATTCAGTGTACCTTATCTTCATGAGTAGAAGCAGCCATTATCGAGTCGCCCATCTACACTCAACAGCCAATACTGAATCACCACGATTTAGCTAGGATCAGACTACAGTCTTCGCTTTGCGTCAACACTGTACTGTTCATCGAATCCCACTTAAGAGAAAGAAACTGAAAATTAGGTGACAAAAAGAAAAAGAAATAAACAAGTACAGGCATCAATTGAACCATAAAAGGCTTAGATGGGCATGTGACTGTGTTTCAAATCGATTTGATTTTTCATTTTAGCTTTTTCAACAATAAGAGGCGCCTTTGTCCTTTTGTGGTACTTGTGAAACTCCCAAATCTAAACCGAATCATGAAAGACCCAATTAGCTTAATTTAAGATAATTATATCTTAAAAATAACTAAGCCTTTTGTTTCTATAATTGTTGATGCTGAATGAGAGGAGAAAAAAGTTGAATCTTTAAGAGATAAAAAGATTCATTCCATTGAAACCTATTTTTTTTATCAAAAAAGAAAACAAAAAGAAAGATGAAGACTTTAGCATGCAATTACAGATGTAGTTGGATGAAGTAATGGGACATTTAAGAAGACAAAGTGGGGAAGTTTGATTGGACAGAGATATCACAACCAAATATTTGACTATAAAATAAATAATTTGCTCTTAAATTATTTGATTAATTATTACCTGTAATAAGATAGACTTGAGATTTCTCTTTTATGGATGAAGGTTCGATCAACCATAAAAATTTAAATTGATCCACCATAGAAAGTAGCTAGTGTTTAACAGAAAATTGTATTCTTTCGGACAGAATGCGGGTAAATTTATCATGGAACACAACCGAACTAAGTGAAACTTGCAACTACAAAAAGATAATGGCTAAGTAAGAGTCAAGCAAGGGACAGGTTTTTTGTTTTCACAATTAAAAAAAAAAGAAGAAGAAGCCAGCAATCGCCAGCTCTGGAGTCTGACTCGTGTAGACCACTGAAACGTTGATTATTAATTTCTAGAAGTGAAGAAAAAATATCTGCCACAAGTCGAAAGCCACTACCCCTTCATTGCTTCAATCTTCAACTTTTAATCAGAAAAATATAAAAATGTAAAAATATATTTTCAATTAATCTCCACTAATTCTCGCCTCGGTTTTACAGACTTGGGAGTTAGGTGGTATCTAGTATGAGAAGATAAGGACTCGTTCAAGCCCCACTTTGGCTCACGAACGATCTAAGTAATGCTTGGACGATGAAGGTAATTCAAAGATCATAGATGTTAAAATAAAAACTAACTACGAATAACAGGTAGAAATTTTTAAAGCACCAAGTAACCTCAATTAAACACGTAAAACATTATTTGACACCAAAGATCAAAAGAAGCCAAACACCTAACTCAGATTTTTTATTTATTCATTTTATAAATCATTTTACGTATGCAATGCTACATGATAGAATAAAATTCAAATAGTTTTTACTAATTATAATTATTTAGTTAAATGTTTTTTTTCCTAAAATCCGTTTTCTTCAAAATAAATCACCAGACTTAACTAATGTTTGTCTATTATGTCCACTAAACTAAACAATTAATTGAGAAAAATTATAAATTTAATTTATAAAAATAGAACAGGGCTAAAAATTTCCTTAGATGTCGACCTAATACAAAATATGCAGGCAGCCCTACCAAGAACAAATTTGGCCAAATGTAGTCCTATTCCACCCTTTATAATTATGATTTTGTCTTGTTCTTGAATTACAAGGATTAACAAATATTTCATTTTGAATGATAGCTTTGACATGAAATTTGCTTCTTATGCACTACACATACCTAACCGAACATTTAATCATGTTTCCTCTTCTTTGTGAAAAGGATAATTAACTTAGCTTTGACCACATTAATTATTTGATCAAGACTTCTACTAACCTTAAAAACTATTCCACTTTACTTGCCTTATTTTATTTCACTCTCAATGCTCTAAAGCTACTCAAATAAACCCAATCAAAGCAACTACTGACCAATGACCATCTTTCTACATTAGCTTTCAGCTTAGCATGTGAACGCAAAAGCCAATTATTGCATTGCAAGCTGGAGAATCACGTGTGTTTCTAAATTTAGCAAATATTAGCCCAATGAGGCCGGAACTTGCTGTATCTGGGCTTAGTAAACCAAGCCCATATAAGCCCAGCTTAGCACACCAGCTTTCGACCCAATATGTTTTAAGAATCCGTCGAAACCTTGCAGGCTCAAAAATAATATAAATCACAAAATTATTTATATTTAACAAGTTGTCCTTTTATGTAACTGACTATTCATGAAACAATAAACTTATTAAATGATTATAATCAACTCAAATGAATGTGTTATATATAAGAATGCTCAAAATCAAGATTCTAAAGAAAGTAATTATATCAATTTGATTGGTATTCGTTGCGTATGAGAAGGGGAGTTTTGATTTTAATAGATGAATCATAAAATGAAGGATGTAAATGAACTGGATCTAAATTATAAGAATTTAATAAAGCGTAATACATGGCACTGAAAATGCCAAATTAAATTTACAATTAATTGTGACCATAAAATTTTTTTTTTAACATTCTTGGTATTGGAAGTCCACCTATACACTGTTTGACTTTGTATATAAACTAGAGTAAGGATGAGTAATGTTCTAACAAGAATTTTCCACAAAGTAAGCAAGTGGACTCATATTGAGGAAAACTTATCAAATATGAGATCCTACATTCAATCTCCTGTAGCCATTTACATAGCATCTCATTCTTTACTCGTCTAATTAAAAATAAGATAATAAATTTATGTTATTTACAATTTTATTATCGTGATAAATTTAAGTGGAATAGTACAAGACAGCTATTGCAAATCCAAAATTTAAATTATCAGAAAATAAAAATTTGAAACAATGAACAGCTCTATATTATTCATTTCCCCCCAAACCAATGATTACATATAAAATAAAATCAACCCAACAAAACCGTTCCATGGTAATGGAACCTGCTATTCTAAGCTCATACATGAACATCAAATCAATAATTTTCTAAAAAATAGAACCCAAACCCCTCCTTAAATTTTTAGTCCCAATTTAGACTAAAATAAGAATCATGAAATCAATGGAATCATCACAAATAGCTAGAGTAACCCACCACAGAAGAGGAAAAGAACCCAAAAGATGGAAACTTTAATCTGTTGCTTTCATACCTAGTGTAAAGATCATAGGGCTCCCACAAATGATCAACATCACAAGGCTTCTTTGCATCTAGTCTAACCCATGGTTTCCCTTTCCCGCTCCAATGCAACAAACTAACCGGACCCTGATGCAATGCCCGGCAACTCCCTTTCACATTGTCACCGCCCAGCCCATGTTGGTTCCACCGGTGATCAATTCCTTCCACATTTCCGGCGAATACTAACAAAAACGGCGGCAACGATCCCAATTCATAAATCCTTCTCTGCCTCTGAATCACCATCCAGTGCTCAATTTTTTTTCTATAACTACCCTCCCTCCATTTTACCATATCCATTACCATTACCCCGGTATTGAAGTAGCAGGGTTTCCGGGTTTGAAACACCCGAGAAAGTACCGGGTCGGACCAAAACTTGTCGGTGAAATAATTAGTGAAATTGGCGTGACAGTATTCGGGTGCCCCAATGAGCCGTGAGCCCAGATTTGTGCTCCATAGCTTCTTAATGTCATCAACTACCACTACATCCGAGTCAAAGTATACGACTCGTTCCACACATGAATCCAAAATATCACCCAAATAATTCCTTGCATAATTTAACGGGGTTTCTAAAGCTTGGCGGATTGAAGATGAGATTAGATTGATTACCGCGTCTTCTCTGAATATATAGACTTTGAAACTGAGTGAGGGGAATGTGGATCGAACCAGTTGACTCTGTACTCTAGGACTCGCCGGATCGAACTCCGCAGCTATGAAGTGAAAGAAGACGTTTTCCGGGCAGGAAGCGTGCTTCAAAACCGAGTGAACTGCGGCGATTGAGCCGCGCAAATACTCCGAATCCAAAGTCATGGCTATGTGAATCCAAGAAGGATCACACAATGGCACTAGGAACTGCGTATTGGTTGAAACAGGACAGCCCATTCCATTCCGGTAGTCCGGAGCCTCGCTGAATCTGAACCCACCCAGCTCAAGGCCATCTCCGCCACCGTTCGTTTCCCCTCCTGGCAACGATCGAATCCCAAAACTAAACGGCGATAAAATAATAAACACCAGAA
>CATIWQ010529550.1:0-15078 GCA_949673415.1 Euphorbia schlechtendalii
TGCCAAAAACAAACACATATTCCTTTACCTGATCGAATTCAACAGTGTTTCCAACTACTCTTATATTGATAGTAGATGTTGAAAGTCAGACTTATATCAGATATAATCAACTAAAGAGAACAAAATGAAAAGAAAATCTAACTTAAATTCATGAAAGGTTATCTTTCAAAGAAAATTATCAAGTAACAATGTGATTTCTCGAAAATTCTCCACAAATACTTAAATCAATTAGACAATCCATAGACTTAAAAGAAACACAAAAATGAAAAAGCTATAGAAAGTAAAGGAAATAGAGAAAGTACTGAGACGATAAAGAAGAAGCGTAGAATTAGAGCCATTGCAAGGAATGAGAGAAAAAATGTAATGAAGGTAAGGATCCTATCGATCGGTGGCACAAAGAGAGGAGAAGGAGCTCGATGGTAGCAAAGGGAGAGATGGATGCTTATATATGGGTTATGGAAGCAGTAATAGTAGCTAGGGTAAAAGAAAGAGAAAAGGAGGATAACAAGTTTGAGTTTTTATTTTAATTTTTAATATCTCACTCTTCGTAAAAAAACAAGTGGGAAATTTTCCTCCGCTAAATTTTCACTATTCATAAGTGATTTTCCGCAACAATAGGAGATAAAGTGTTTCAATAAAAGTTTATTCTATCAACTTACATAGTAATTGCAACACATTTGGACATTTCTTTAAATGTTTTGCGAAAAATCAATTTTTTCTTAAAATTCTCAACACTTGCACGCAACACCAGACAATTTGGTTACGACAGGCCATCTATGGCGTAGTGATACTATATACGATGTATGATCTAAGGGAATCGGTAAACACATAGCACATGGCGTGCGACTGACTTCCTTCGACCTTATGTCCCCTCGCGTAAGGGTTAAGCTTCTAAATCTAAGCTTGGGTCATCTTAATACTGTGAGGTATTAAGGAGCGCTCCTGTAAAAAGATACGTAATTTGTTTTGGTAGACCTAGAGAAAGTAGTTATGGTTTCCTTATATGAGTTCGGTCATGGGTTGTTGATGTAGAAGGTTCTTGTTGCACTTTGATACACTCCAAGCCTCTACCCAAATAGGTACGAACGAGGGAGGGACATGCGATATGGCAACAAGTGATCCACCTGCTTAAGTATCTTTGGTCACCAATTGGGTTGTAAATGATACTTTTGCAAGCTTCTCAGTAAAATAGGGCATCCTAATCTTAAAGGCTAAGCCATCTAATGCATATTCTTTTGTTGGAAATACCATAAGCGTGGATTTAACTCATTTAAAACCTTTTCAATACTCATCCAAAATCTTTTAAACTTTTAAGTTTATAAAAGATATCCCCAGCAGAGTCGTGACTGTGAGCGGACGATGTTCAACCTACGCGGTCTCCGCAAGGCGTCGGCCTCATGAGATGGGGCATGGGGGCTTTACGTTTAAAGAAAGGAACTTGTTCATGTGACAAGTTTAATAGACTTGTAATAAGAACCTCTAGTTTATGGTACTCAGAGTCGCCACCCGAATCAGCTCTTCCCAGAAAATTTGGTACAACTTATATCTGTTAAGCCTAAGCGATACCATAGTTCAGAGATTTAGTTCCTGGATGAGTTATTTACTTCGTTGTTATTTGAGTTAACATTATTCCCATTTGAAAACCACACTTATGATATATCGATTCAATCTAGATGTTTTTGGCTTATGTTTTTGGTTATTTAGAAGAGTGAATTCAGATTGCGGTAAATAAAGTGTGAGAAAGTAAACATGTAGGAAAGTAAATGCGCCTATTCTACGGGATTAATTGCATCTTGGGATGGGGGATTTACAAATCACCTAAATACATCGATATCTAACAAATATTACATTTGATAAATGCAATACCCAAAAGAAATTAAACCCTAACATACATCTACCTTAACTACCTACATCCACAAAGGTTAGCACAGGGGATATTCCACCGCACAAATATGTACCAAGTGTACCACGTATGCTCAATAGGAATTTTGGCAAGACCCGTGTGGTTGAGTTAAAAACAATGAAGATTTCAAAGTTCTTATTCCATGAATTTTTCAATTTTATTTTCAACTATATTGGTCATTTTTATTAGTGAAAATGCCGCATGTTATATTATTGGGTTGGTTATTCGGGAAGTACAGTTCCCTTCATTGGGTAACCTAAAACAACATTAGAAATATAAATTTGGGCCTAACATGTGTAACATAGCCATTTTTTGGGTTAACAGTGGTAACAATGTCATCCATATCCTTACCGACTTCCCCCAATGATGCATTTCTAAACTAAGAAGGGTCTCAGTTGGTCGTTCCGGGCCTAAACGATTCAAAGCGGAGCAAAACAAAGCGAAACTGGATTCTACAAAAGGCCATGTCATTAAAAACATGGGGTCATGTAATTAACGGCATAGAAATACCAAACCTGAAGAAAACGTATAGAAATAGCAAAAGCAGCAAAATAAAACTCCGAAACTTCAAACAATCATATCTTTTGCTATACTTAACCGATTTAGATGATCTTTATCATTCTAGAAAGCTCAAGATGTTTATATTATGTTTATGTAAACAAAATAGTCAAAAAGATTTTAAGTAATATAGAAATTCTTGGAAAATAGATTCGTGTGCAAAAACGGAAGTAACTGAAAAGAAAATGAAACTTCAAAAAGAAAAGTATATAAATGTAAGCACAAACCCTAGGAACTCAGAGGCTTACCCCATAGTCATGAATCCACTTTCTTTAAGGTCCATGAAGTCCTCCAGAAAGCTCTCCTTGTTTCTTTTTGGTTGGATTTGGTTGTTGGTTGGTGATTTAACGAAAATCTTTGGAAGGGATCTATTCCTTGCCAAAGTAGATGTTTTAGAAGGTGTAGTGACCTTTAAGTGAGTGATAAAGATGTTGTAGACTCTCCATTCAATTCTAAAATTCAAGCATTGCCTAAGTGATCTCTAAACCTCAAGTTTGCTTAAATGATCTCTACACCTCAAGAAAAACCACTCAAGAACACTCAAACTTGCTTAAGAACACTTTGAACTCTCACTTACACCTTTTGCACAAAAATGTGAGCCCCCTTTCTTCCCTCAATAACTGAAACTCAGCTCTCTCTTTATAGAGCTCCCTTCAATCCAAAGTCATCTTAGGATAGCTAGGCCATACTTCACCTTAATGCTTTTTTAATTTATACACTTGATCCCATCCGAAGGTGGATGTAACAAGTCTTAGGTAAGGTGTGGGGAGTGGTTTTGCAATGATTATGTCTGAGCATGTGGGTAAAAGTCACTTTTTTGGCAGAAAATTTTAGAAAATGTAATTTTAGGTCTACTTAAAAGTCAATGTCGGTAACGACATTGCAACATAGTTAACGACATTAACTATGTAGGTAATGACATTACAATGTATTTAACAACATGGCTTCTTTGCCTTAGGCTTTTTGTGCTGAAATTGCCTAAAAAGAGTTAAGGCTCAAAGAAATAAAGCAAGCTTCCTCCAGATGAATTTAGGACCCTGTAAAAAGTGAAAAACTAGCAAGGGAAAATAAATTATGGCTTCATCATTGAACTTATGAGTCGAGAGTGAAATCCCATGCTCACACAGGTTCCAACCATGGTCATCTATTATGGTTTGACTTGCTATAGTGGGAGTTATAATAGATGGGATATGGATGCTACCTACTAACGAAAATTGGTTAGACCAGATTTTTTGAATTCAATAGAAGAGGCTATTTGAATGTTGACAAAATAATAGGAAATGAAGTATGTTGAACAATTTTTGAGACAAAATAATAGGAAATAAAGCATGTACATATGCTAATGTTTTAACAATTTCTATCTTATATCTAGGTTGAATATGTTCGCTAATAAAAATACTTGTATTGATATCGATCCTCTTGGGAACATAAAGTATGTTATCTGTAACTTCAATGAGTGGTTTGTAACTATCAAAGGAGTTCTCCAGAACTACTACCTGGATTATGTTCTAAATAATCTAAGTCCCAAAAATCCCATAAAAAATGCTTTTGCATGTGAGATGAATGATTATGAGAGGTATAAGGGAAACTGTGAGTTATTTACAAAGCTCATGTTAGATAACAGGCTCTTAAAGTACAAGCATGTGTACAAAGGGTTAAATCTTGCATATATGATTCATCTTCTCAATCTGGTGGTAAGTATATAAATTAGACTATTCCATAGTAAATTGTAAGGTGACACCTCAGTAGTAGAGTTGTTTATATACATATATGACAACTCAAAATAGTTAAGGGTGTTGGGTATCATGTACAGTGATATGCCAACTCAAAACAATTAAGGGAGTTGGGTATCATGTATAGTGAGAAATCCTTGAGAGAAATGGTATTGAGGTGATTACCCGATAAATATGATTCTTTCAAGAAGATTCTTAAAGAGTGTTCTCCTAACTGTACTTTAACCCAGCTCATGAATTTGCTTGAGATTTATGAAATTGAGTTTAGAAATAAATTGAAGGAGCAAGTGAATGTTGAGGACCATTAGTTAAAGAAACTTAATGGTTTAAAAGTCAAAAGAAAGCTCATGAAGTTGCTAGAGCAGAAAAGGAAAAATGTTTCTCTTAGAACAAGCTCATCGGATAATGATGAGAGCTGTGTCTCGAACTTCTCAAGTTATGTTCATACTAGAGAGTTTCTATATAGTTCCTTATGATTCTACATGGGTATTGGATACTGGTTATGCTACTCATATTTGTACTTCTATGCAGGGGTTGTGAAATAGTAGGAGGCTTGCAAAGAGGGAAATAGACCTCAGAGTTGGAAATGGAGCACAGGTTGCTACAACAACTGCAGGGACAACCACCTTCCTTTACCTAGTGGTCTTGTTTCAATTTTGACCAATTGCTATTATATTCCTGTTGTTACTAAGAATATTATTTTTTGTTGCATTTTTAGAAACAAAATGGATTTGAGATTTTATTTTTAAATAATAATTGTTAAATTCGCTATGATAATATTCTTTATGCTTGTGGAATGGCATTTATGTTCTGGATACTAAAATTGAAATTCTAAACATGAACATTGTTAAGAAATCAAAGATGGATAATGAGAAATCTTCATACTTATGGCATTATCATCTAGGCCATATAAATGAGAGTCGTTTATTTAAGTTGCACAAATGTGGTGACTTGGGCCCAATGGAATGGGAATCTTATAGGGCATGCAAACCTTGTTTGAAGGGAAAGTTGACAAAGAAACCTTTTGAAGGAAAGGGTTAACATTCCACTAGTAGTTAAGAAATAATACATTCTGATCCATGTGGTCTAACGAGTGTTAAGACACATGAAGGTTTCATCTAATTCAAAATCTTTATTGATGATTACTCACAATATGGTTATTTGTACCTAATGAGGCATAAGTCTGAAAGTTTTGAAAAATTCAAAGAGTTCAAAACCGAAGTGAAGAAACATCTTGGAAAAGTATCAAGACCCTTTAATCTTATCGAGATGGTGAATACTTAATGTAAGAGTTTCAAGATTATTTACAAAGGAATAATGGTACTTTATCCCAATGGAAACCTCCTTATACATCCCAACACAATGGAGTGTCCGAAAGGAGAAATTGAACCCTACTCGATATGGTTCAGTCCATGATGAGCCAAGCATAACTTAGCAAATCCTTATAGGATTATGCACTTGAGAGCATAGTTTATATTCTATATAGAGTGCCCTTGAAATTAGTTAATCAAACACCATATGAAATGTGGTATGGTAAACACCAGCTCTTTCTCACTTGAGAGTTTGGGGATGTCCTACTTATGTAAAGAGGATAAGTTAAGATAAGCTAGGTGCTAAGTTTGATAGGTGTCTGTTTGTAGGTTACCTTGAAGATCCTATGGTTTATACCTTTTACGATCCCAAGGTATAACAGGTACTTATTTCTAGGAATGCTTAGTTCCTCAAGAAGGAACATGTACTTGCAAAAGCTAGTTGGAGCAATCTTGAACTGGGGTCTCAAGAAAATCAAATAGACAATCAACTAATTGTTCCTATACCTGTTACATAAGAAATTTTAAGCACTGACCATCCTATTATAACATTGACATTACGTAGGTCAAGTCAGTCTCCAATCATTCCCTAGAGATACGTCTATTTTATCACTGATGATAAGCACATCTTCTTTATGGAAGCTGAAGAGCCCAAGACTTACAAGGAGGCAATTGAAGGCTCAGAATATGACAATTGATTTACAACCATGAAGTCAAAGATGGACTCCTCGTACAAAAATCAAGTTTGGAACTTGGTTGATGCTCCAAGTGAGATTAAGCCCATAGGATGCAAGTGGGTTTTCAAGAAGAAAACTGACATGGATGGTAATGTAATTATCTATAAAGCAAGACTAGTTGCAAAAGGTTATAGTAAAAAGGAAGGTATTGACTATGATGAAACCTTTTCACCAGTAGCCATGCTAAGATCTATCAGGATACTCCTTGCCATCGCTACTCATAACGATTATAAAATTTGACATATGGATGTGAAAATCACGTTCCTCAATAGGAACCTCGATCGCGATGTATATATGATATAACCCAAAGTTTGTACATCCTAGGATGGATGGACAATATACAAGTTATAAAGGTCCATTTATGGAATTAAGCAAGAACCAAGGAGTTGGAATAATAGGTTTATGTCAAATTTTTTTTAAAAATGTCTGGGTGAGGAAAAGGTAAGCGAAAGAGGTTTCCACCACAGTTAAAAACCCTCACCAAGGTATGATATTCTAATAAAGCCTTATGTATATAAGAAGGCTAGTGGGAGTGCGATCATTTTCCTTATATTATATTTTTATGAGATATTACTGATAGGAAATGATGTTCCTTTTCTTCATACAATTATGTCATGGTTATCAAAGAAGTTCCCCATGAAAGACCTTGGAGAAGCATAATTTATAATTGGTATAAAGATCTACCGTGATAAATCTAGAAGGCTGTTAGGTCTTTCTCAAAGTACATACGTAGACAAGGTTTTGGCTAGATTTAACCTTGAGTAGTCAAGAAGTGTAATCTCTCAATATCTCACAAGACTAACCTTTCTAAATCTGAGTTTCTAAGAACAAGAGGAGAGACTACGCATGAATGGAATACCCTATGCTTCGGTGATACAACCCATCATGTAAGCTATGGTATGTACTCGGATTGACGTCTCACATGCATTCAGTGTCACGAGCAGATTTTAATCTGATCTGGGTGAGAAACACTAGATGGATATTAAAACTTTCCTCAAGTACTTACGAAGGACTAAGGATATGTTTTTGGTTTTATGGAGAAAGTGATCTCTTTGTGATGGGTTACACTAAAATGAATTTTCTATCAAATAAGGACAATTACAAGTCCTAGTCAGGTTATGTGTTTATATTAAATGGAGGGGTAGTTGTTTAGAAGAGTTTTAAATAGAATACAACTGCTGATTCAACATTGAGTCTGAGTATATAGTTGCTTCTAAAGTAGATATGCAAGCTTTCTGGCTTAAGGGATTTATTGGTGATCTAGGCTTAGTGTCCAACATTGTAAATCTAATAGTGGTATATTGCGATAACAATTAGGCTATTGCTCAGGAAAATGAACCATAGTCTTGTTAGAGAAATGGATACATACTAAGAAAATATTATCTCATTTAGAAGATAGTAGCTAGAAAGGATATAAGCTTAAAATACATCCCTTTGGATCAGAATCTAGCGCATGGGTTAACAAAGCCATTGACTCGGGTAAAGCAGGAACAACATGTTAACGAGTATGGCATGAAATACATGGGTAATTGGCTCTATTTCAAGTGGGAGCTTGTTAGACATGATGTATGCCTCAGAGGAAATTAGGGCAATATGTCTTTATTAGTTCATTATGTACAAATAATTTCATATTATTGTTATCAATCATAAGGCCTCTTTATGTTGGTGTCATTTGTAGTAATAGTACAAGTATCATCAAACCTGAGATACTGGTTACCTTGTGTGGGAGTTGCTATACTTGGGTCATACTTATTCATACCCTGGTGATTAGGATGATACGGGTGATTACGGGCAGAGTGATGATCACTCGTTGGTAAGCAGAGTAGTTAAGATGGGATCCATCACTCTTGATATAGTGATATAATTGGAGATGTAACTTAAGGCCTCTTGTTGATGTTACACACTCTTAAACCTTTGATCAAAGTATGAGATTGATAGAACGCATTTTCCAGTCAATCTTGATACATTATGGCGAGTGGTGTTTTTTGTGAATAAGTATAATTCCAAGATAGCTACGACTATTACATGAGCTAATACTTAATCCAATCTCAATAATACTGGTTATGATTGCATAATCGTATCAAGTCATAAGCACTTGATGTTCCTAGTATTGGGGGATCATACACCGTTGCTAGAAAGCCCAATTGATCATCTAGAGTTATCGGGTTCTATATCGATCAGGAACATTAAGCCTAAAGGTTCCTAGATAGGAAGCCAAGTTTAGGTTAACATCTAGTGGCTCTATACTTCAGGATCTTATGAGGTCACACTCATTGGGTCTTTACTTGACTAAATAAAGAACTAATAGACTGGGTCTAAACTGAGAATAAAAGGGATAGTCAAAATCAATTTAGATGGACTAAATTTTAGCCAGACCAATATGTCTAGAAAGAAAGGCAAAAAAACTAAACCAGAGTGCCGCGAGCGTATCTTGCGAGAAATCTCGCAAGAGTCCACAAGGCAAGCTTACATGAGCGCTAGAAGCACTCATGAGCTTACAAGTGCTGCTTGGTAGCGCTTGCAAGAAAGCTCGCAAGCAGACCTCACAAGCATTGGCAGTGCATGTCGAGGCCTACGAGGCTTACCGCAAGCGGGTGAGAGCGGACAACGTTCGACCTACACGGTCAACGTGAGGCATCAGACCTATGAGAGGGGGCATGGAGTTTTCTATAAAAATGAAAATCTTTAAAGGGCAATGTTGCTTGAAAACGATTTTCAAGTTTTGACACTCGAGACTTAAATCTGTAGCCTATGTTATGAAGTTGCCACCCGGATCAACTCTTCCGGGCTAATTTGGTACATCTTAGATCTATTTACCTAATCCATACCATAAAATAGAGATTCGAGTTCGGATGAGTTACTTTGTTGTCATTTGAGTTAAATTACACTATGTTAGAAACCACGTTTATAATATTCGAACTAAACTAGATATTTTCGGTTTATGTTTTAGTTTATCGCACATGCATAAAGCGGTAAATAAATTGCGGAAAGTAAACAAGTAGGAAATTAAATGTGACTAATCAACGGGGGATTAATTACATCTTTGGGATAGGTGGGATTAAAAATCTCCTAAATACATCGGAATCTAAGGGATACAATCGCCCAAAATACATCAATATCAAATGAATATTACATTTGATTTCAAGATTAAACGCGATACCTGAAGGAAATTAAATCCTAACATTCATCAAACCCTAGTCTAAGGTTAACACAAATATGGCACATCAAACGTAGTTGCAAATATTTTTGTTTTGATTTTTTGTGAGACTCGAGCTGTCTAATTTAAAATATTGAAAGATTTAATGATTCTTCCATGTAAAAAGGGTTCATTTTAAACACATAAGTTATTTGCTCATTTTATTAATGAAAATGCCACATTTGAATATTTATCAGGTCGGTTATCCGGGAACTTCGATTCCCTTCATCAGGGTTTCCTAACGCACTTTACGATAATATTAGCAAAAATAAATCTAAGTCCAAATACACAAATGTAAAAAAAGCATTTTGGAACCCGATCTGAAAGGGAAGTCGTTAAAGTTGGTAAAATAATGTCCCGGTAAAGGGGAACCAATTTCAATTGCTCGAAACTCTTTCGAATCGATTTTGGGTTCGTAAAATCCTTAAACATACATCTTCTGTTACTAAAAACTCAGATTTTAAGTCTGAATAGTCTCCGCTGACCTCCTAAACAAAAAATGATGTTTGAAAATTTTCCAAACATTCTACGTGTATTCTTCGTAGAAAGCAATATACAGACTTACAAGCTCGTGCAGACTGTTGCACAATATTTCTTACGCAACTACTTACTGCGCAAGGCAAGCCCATCGCAAGGGGCTCGCCTTACTCGCGTGGGAATTTAAAGAAACCACACAAGCCCTCTTGTAGCATGGGCTTGGGAGATTTCTCACAAGCCCGTATGTGGCAAGTCTCGCGGTCTCTACAAGTGCTACTAACGCTTGCGAGGCCTACTTGCGAGCTTTCTCGTAAGCGCTGCCAAGTAGCACTTGCAAGCCCACGAGCGCTTCTAGCTTATTTTCCCTTTCTTTCTCGGAATACTGATCCAACCAAAATGTAGTCCATCCAAATTGAGTTTGACTCTCCCTTTTATTATTAGTATAGATTTCGTCTATAAGTTATTTATTTAGTCTAGTAAATGCCCATTGTGTGTGATCTCATAGGATCCCGAAGTATAAAGCCACTAGAGGTTACCCTAAACTTGGCTTCCCATTAGAAAACATTTAGGCTCAATATTCCAAACCGATATGAAACCTGATAACTATAAAAGATCAAATGGGTTTTCTAGCAAAGGTGTGTGATCCCCTAATACTCGGAACATCACATGCTTGTGACTTGATTTGTGTGTGCAATAATAATAGCATAATACACTCCTTCCATCAAGTTAAGAACCAACTAATTTATTGAGCTCGGAGTAAGTTTTAGCTCATTTAATAGTTGTAGCTATCCTGGAATTAAACTTATTTTACTAAGAGCATCACTCGCCTTTATGTATCGAGGTTGACTATAAACATGTTCTATCAATCTCATACTTTGATTAGAGGTTTATGAGTGTGTCACTTTAACAACAGGCCTTAGGGTACAACTCTTATTATATCACTATATCAAGATCGATGGATCCCATGTTGACTACTCAACTTACCACCAAATTATCATCACTATACCCATAATCGCCCATATCATCCTGATCACTAGGGTATGAATAAGTATGACCCAAAGTATAGCAACTCCCATACAAGGTAACCAGTATCTCAGGCCTAAGGATACTTGTACTAATACTACAATAACACATGACACCAATACATGGATATAGTTATTTTTTAGTGTCCATCTTTTAGTAGTCTCCAATGTATTACCCGAATACATTCATGTGTTAACTCAAGGTGCCATCTTCCGCTTGCGAGGTCGCATACTTGGATCAAACCCAATGAGTAATCCTACACATGAGTTTGTCTGCTTCATTGATGTCTAGTCTCAATAAAAATATGACTAGGGATATTGACTTTTCATAGTAACACATGTATGTAGTTCTCACATCACATGGCTCCTACTATGTCCTCGTACTTTCACACTATGAAATAGTCAAACTTTTTCTTATTATATCAATGAACATATACTTAATAGCATATATATAATATCAGCAAGATACACAATTTAGAAATAATCATCGATATATAAAAAAGATGCCTTGTAATTGATAAACAATAATCTGAAGCTGTTTATACATTAGTGACTAATAAAGAAATATCACCCTAATTGCCTCTAGGGCATACATCATATCTAATAAACTCCCATTTGCAATAGAACCAATTGCCCATTTGCTTCATGCCATACTCGTTAACATGTTGGTGATGCTTAACTTGAGTCAATGGCTTCATTAGCCCATCCGCTAAATTTTAATCCGTAGGGATGTATTCTAATCATATATCCTTTCTAGCTATTATCTCCTTAATGAGATGGTACTTTCTAAGTACGTTTCCATTTCTATGATGAGATCGTGGTTCCTTTGCCTGAGCAATAGCCCCATTATTATCACAATAGACAACTATTGGTTTACAATGCTAGACACCACACCGAGATCACCAATAAATCCCTTAAGCCTGAAAACTTGCTTAGCTACTTGAGAAGCAACTATATACTTAGATTCAGTGGTTGAATCAGTAGTTGTATCTTATTTGAAACTTTTCCAAACAACATTCCCTCCATTTTGCATGAACACATAACCTTACTGAGACTAGTAATCATCCTTGTTAGATTGAAAACTCACGTTAATATATCCCTTCATAAAGAGATCACTTTCTCCATAAACTAAAAACATATCCTTAGTCCTTCGTAAGTACTTGAGGATAGTTTTAACGGCTATCTACTCTCACCATAATCAGGTTGAAATATGCTTGTGATGCTTAAAGCATGTGAGACATCCTGCGTAGTGCATGCCATAGCATACATGATGGATCTTAATACCGAAACATAGGGTATTTCATTCATGTGCATTTTCTTCTCTTTTGTTCTCGGACACTCAGATTTAGAAAGCTTAATCCTAGGAGACATTAGAAGGTAACCTTTTCTTAACTACTCAAGTTTAAATCTACCCAAAACCTTGTCTATTTATGTACTTTGAGAAAGACTTAGTAGCCTCCTGGATCCATCATGGTAGATCTCAATACCAAGTATAAAAGTTACTTCTCTAAGGTCTTTCATGGAGAACTTCCATGACTTAACTATTTGAAGAAAATGAACATTATTTCTTATAAGTAATATGTCATTGACATATAATATAAGGAAAATGATCATGTTCCCACTAGCCTTCTCATATACACAGGACTCATTAGCTTTTGGCACAAAATCAATTTCTCATATTGTCTCGCCAAACTTAATATTCCAACTCCTTGATGCTTGCTTAAGTGCATAAATGGACCTTTGCAACTTACATACCTTCGAGCCATCTTAAAATGTAAAATAATCAGGTTGTATCATATATACATCACGATTGAGGTTCCCATTAAGGAACGTAGTTTTCACATCCATTTATCAGATCTCATAATGGTAATGAGTAGTGATGGCAAGGAGTATCCTGATAGACTTTTGCATGGCTACTAGTGAAAAGGTTTCATTATAGTCAATGCATTCCTTTTAACTAAAACCTTTTGCTACTAAACTTGCTTTATAGGTAATTGCATTTCCATCCATGTAAGTTTTCTTCTTGCATCCTATGGGCTTAATCCCACTTAGGATGTCAACCAAACTCGATTTTCGTACATGGAGTCCATCTCTAACTTTATGGTTACAAACCATTTGTCAGACTCTGAGCTTTTTATTGCCTCCTTGTAAGTCTTGGGTTCATCATCTTCCATGAGGAAGATGTGCTTATCATCAGTGATGATAATCGTATCTCTCAGGAACGATTCAAGCTTGACCTGACCTACGCAATGTTGGTGCTATAATAGGATGTTCCATGCTTACACTTTCTTGTGTAACATGTGTAAGATCAATAAGTTGATTGTTTGTTTGATCTTCTTGAGCACCTAGCTAAAGATTTCTCCCACTAGCTTTCGCAAGTATGTGTACCTTCTCGAGGAACTAATAATTCCTATAATCATGTACCTTTTATTTCTTGGGATCGTAAAAGGTATAACCCATAGTCTCCTTAGGGTAACAAACAAATAGACACTTGTCAAACTTAGCACCCAGCATATCTGAACTTGACCTCTTTACATAAGTAGGACATCTCCAAACTCCTAGGTGAGAAACAGCTAGTTTCTTACCATACCACATTTTGTATGATTGAGAGCGGACGACACGGAATGTGATGGGCCTAGAGCGCGCGAATAAGAGGTGCGGTCCATCAGGGTGTTTTTGTTGAAAATGAAAGATACCGAGTTGTGGGCCCAGAAGGTTTAAAAGAGAAAGCGAAAACATTTTTAGATTGGTCAAACCCGAATCTATCATCTCTTAGTGTAGAGTCACCACCTAGATTAGCTCTTCCAAGAATTAGAGTCATGTGAGGTTTAACATTCGGGGGACAGCCCACTAAGACGCAAAGATTTGGGTTCGAGATAATTTGCTTACTTCTTATTGGATCATATTATATTACATCTACAGAAAACCGTATTTCTTAATTGTACATATTCGTACTTATGTCGTTTTCGATTTTATAATGCATGGTGTACACATATTTGGAAAGTGATAAATTCATACATAAAGCAATAAATAAATGCAGAAAAGTGAAGATTAAGATTACAAAACATCGGAGGATGCAACTGCCTGCCTAATCTATTATTTACATTTCCCAAAAAAAAGTTGAAATTGCGATACATCTAATCCTAATCTACCTACATCAACAAAGGTTAGCACAGGATATAGCACAACGTTTGCACATATGTTCGATTTAGTTTTGACGAGGCCCGTGTGGCCTAATTAAAAAATCGGTGATTAAAAATTTCTTATTTAGAAATGAAAGGGTTCATTTTATTAGCACATATGTTGCTCATTTTATTAAAGAAAATGCTCGCATAGCAAGAAATGTGGTCTGTTATATGGAAATAATTTTAATTCCCTTTGTTGGGGGCATTTTAACATTTACATTTGAGAATTTCCACAATAAAATAAATAATTAACTAAAAGGGATGAACAAACAAATAATATGATAAATTAATTAAATTAAATCCTAGGTCAGAATTGAGAAGGAAAATAAAATATGAAACACGGGGAAAAAGACACCCTAGGAACTCAGAGGCTTAGCCTTTCGTTGCGATTCCACATCGACAAATCTACTTGATTTTTGGGAGCGCTCCTCATCTGTTTTTGTTTAATTGGTGCGAAAGTATGTTATTTTAATCCTAAAAATATTCAGACTCGAGCTCTAAATTTTTTTATGTCCGAGAATATCCGAGGATTTTTGACAAAAAGATGGAGAAAAATTGATTTGAAAATAATAAAGTTCGGAATCCAAACGTGTTTTGGATCCGAAAAAAATCAAAGAATTTTTTAAGAAAGATGTAAGAAAATTAGAAATATTTTAAACTTTTTTTGTCGATAAAAAAGAAAATAATTTTTTGGAGTCTCGTCGAAAAGAAAATAATTTTTTTCGACAATATTTTGGTCCCCATAATAAAAAATAGGCCCCAGTTTAAAGGGCGTGGCTCGGTGGAAATACTATCCAGCCGGCTCGGCTCGCAACTCGCGGCTTGCTGGAAGTTCTAGCGAGTCTTGCTGTTCCAATGAGCCAACCGGCTGGGCTCCCTTTTTAGGCCCCTTTAATGTATATTTTTTCTTGTGTTTCATTTTATATTGTTATATACATATATATACATTTAAATATA
>CATIWQ010529620.1:0-51633 GCA_949673415.1 Euphorbia schlechtendalii
ATAATACCTGCGAAATACATAATTTAGAAATAATCATCGATATGTAACAAAGATGCTTTATTATTGATAAACAATAATCTGAAATTGTTTGTACATTAGTGACTAATAAAGACATATCACCCTAGTTACCTCTAGGGCATACATCATGTCTAATGATTATGATTGGGTGTGTATGTACAAGTTCTATGTTTGACAATACCATCGTTTTCACGAAAATTATTAAACTAGATGTTTATAAATTCTAGACCATTATCAGTTCTTAAGGTTTTTACTTTAAAGCTCACTTGTTTTCAACAAGGCTTTTCCAATCAATAAATATATTGAACATTTCATCATTTTTTGAGAAAATATATTCAATTTTTTCTAGTAAAATTGTTTATGAAGTTACAAAGTATTACCAGTCATACAAAGAATGAGGAACATATGGAGATTCCCATAAATCACTATGAATGTCTTCCAGAGGTCTTTTGGAAATACAATTAATACTTTTAAAGCTATGTTTATGGGCTTTACCCATACTACAGATATCACAAGGCACGGTTTGAATGAATTTAGGAATAGCTATAGTCACATTTTCTTTTAGAGCCTTTGGACCTTTTTCCCCTATATGACTTAATCTTTTACGTTATAGGTCAGTCCTTTGAGACTGACTTAAGACATCACAAGACCCAACAAACACATATCCAAGAAGATAATATAGACCACTATATAGTTTTCCTTTTAATAGACAATCACCATTTTTAATAATCTCAAGAACTTCACCTTGAGCATTAAACTTAAAACCCTTACTGTCAAGGTAACTTAAAGAAGTTAGATTTCTTTTAATCTTAGGTACATGTCTAACATCTTTTAAAACAATTTTATTCCCATTTTCACATTGAAATTGTATCTTACCAATGCTAAGAATCTCATACGTAGTATCATTATCCATTAACACTTTATCCCTTTAAAAGGAGTGTTATCAACAAACCAGTCCCTTCTAGGGGTAATGTGAAAAGTACACCATGAATCCAATATCCAAGATTCAGAGTTTCTAACTTCACTGATTGTGAGAGCTTCTATGACATAAATTTTTACTAAAGTAATAATGGATCGTCTTTTATTGGTGTCATTAGGAGGTGGTTGACTACTTAACCTAAGTCTACAGAAATTCTTTCTTATTACAGTAATAGCAGACATATACCCTTTTAGGTTTACTAGACTCACCATTAGAGTTATTAGTTGTATTAAGATAAGTGTTACCAATCTGATTAACTTGATTAGACTTTTTAGACTTAGACTTTCCTTTGTTTCCTTTTTTTACCTTTGACATATAGACCTTCACCATTTTGATTTTTAGGTTCAGATTCAGACTTAATTTTTAATTCTTTCATTTTTTAAGAAGAAATTATGTCATCCATGTCTAAGTGCTCCCTATAATTTTTTAAGGCTTCCTTTATACTTCTAAATTTTTCAAGTATCGAATTAAGGAGCAAAATATCTTGATCATCCTCAAAAACATAACATTAGCATTGGAAAGTTCAATTACAAGCATTTGAAAATCATCATAATTTTCTTCGATGCTCTTGTTAGGATTCATTTTAAAAGAGAATAATTGTTCCTTTAATAAGGCTATTATAGCAATGTTGGTTGTCATTAAAATGATGTCAAGTTTAGTTATAATGGAAGCAATAGTATTTTGACCCTTACCCTTCTAAGAACACTATCGAACAAATTAAGAATCACAGTAAAGTAGGAAGTATTCATAGGTTGCTCTTTCTCTACTTCAAAGAGAGACTGAGGAAGTTATCCTTGCCAGCTAATGCCTTATGGAATTTTTGTTGCATTAATACGGCTTCAAATTTTTTTTCCAAATTGAGTATCATTTTTACCTTCAAATTTATCCAAAGACACTTTAGCTATTGACATGAAAACTAAAAGGTAAAGAAACAACTTAAGACAGATAAAAAAATTAAGAATAAGGAGAGAATGCCTAAAACTCAAACTGGTCTTTTAGTCTTAATCTCAGAAAAGAAGGGAGATAAGGAATTACTTAAAGAAAGACACAGATTTGAAGAAAGAAGGCAGATTTCACAAATTAGAATTTTCTTAACCGAAATTCAATGAACAATCATAGGCAATCATAACAGGACTACCTAAATTCCATCTATCTCAAAAGAATCCTAATCTCAAGAAAACAAAGGAGACATGCAAATCAAAACAAGAATAAGATAGATATGATAAAAAAATAGCAAAGAGATAAGTTAAACATTAATAATCTTTTATTTAAGATTAATCCAGGGGCAACCTAATCATGAAAAAAAACTAAAGGAAAGGATCCACGCATGCATATAAGCCTAAACATGCTTCTAAGCAATTTTATGAAATTGTAAACTAAAAGAAAAGGAAGTAAAAAGCTTACTTTTTAACTTCTTCTTATCAGAGGCCTTCTCTTAACAATGAAGTATTTTGAGAGGAGGTTTCAAGAAAGTTTAGCTTTAAGGTGACCCAGAAACTTGATGATGATTCCAATTTTCAGAGAAGAATAGAGATTTGAAAGTCTAGTCAAGAATCCAGTAGCCCAAGATTTCAAGAAAATATTTTCCTCACAGAAAATAGAAATAAACTAGTTATTAACAATTTTAACTCAAAGAAAGCTGAGAATGATAACTTGTTCTTAGGTAGCATAAATATTTAGGATTTTTAACACATGCAATTAAGCGAAAGAACTAGAATACACTGATTTGATATTTATCAAATTGCAAATCATAGAAACCCTAATTTTTTAAGCATGGCAAGAAATATTTAGAAAAATAAAGACAGGTAAATAAAAAATTATCGCATGCAATCCTAGATCGAGAACCTAGCGCTCTGATACCAATGGTAGTACTTAATAATGATTCTCAAACTTAACAATTTACAGAAAACATTACAAATGCACATTCATGCAAAAACAAAATTAAAGATTTCGGAAAACAAAGAACAAAATTGATTTTTAAGTTGTTCCCCTTGATGAAACTCAATTTCATACTTAAAATATACATCAACCAGTGAAGTATGCAGAGCAGCTGATATTAATGGTGGAGCAAAAGACCAAGGAAAATACAAGATCCCGTTACCGGCATGAGATCTCAAAATAACCCAAAAAAGAAGAAGAACTAGAACAAAAAGAAGAAGAAATCGAGCTATAATAGTTGACCTCAAAATCTTAAAGACGCATACAAAATATACTCAGAACGGATTACAAACCCTAAATTCCTTTGCTCTATCCATAAAGCAAGACTCCTTTAAAAGGCCTTCAACAGAATAACCGTCATTCCAAATAAAGTAATCACCGATGATGATTTTGAACTGAAATCAAACGGAATCAAAGAGAAGAAAGCTTGGAATCTAAAAGGACACGGCGAGAGAAAGGCCAGTGAAAGAAGAAAAAGAAAAAAACTTTTGCACTTAGGGTTAATAGAATGCTTTTATAGTGTGAGAGATACAAAAACGCAGAGTTTTGAATTTGAAGGTGAATATAGGTTGTGGGCTTTTAAAGAGATAACAAGGCTTTGAAGTGTCAAGGGACAACCAAATGCCCAACACATGAGAAACAATATTCTTGTTAGTTGTAGTATCCAAAGTTGAGTGCTTAAAAGAATTGAAAATCTGAACGAAGAGGAAGAAGGCAGTTAGTAACAACAAAAGAAGAGAGGACCGTATATTTTGTATTTGAAAAATTTAAGAATAGGATGCTAGAGATGTAAATACAATTCCTAACCCCTGCAATTATAACAAATTCGTAAAGCTAAAACTAATAATAACCGCTGAAAAATTGAACTTTGAACATTATACAATTGGAAACTTTTTTTTTAACTAAATTAACCCTTGTTGAGTTCCCGTGATAAATTATCAAGTGCTAAATTTTATGTAGTTTTATAAGCTCTTATTTTCACGTTCTAGCTATGTTTATGTCCAATTGTTCATTGTGTTAGTCCCTTTGTTTTGTAAGCTTTATAAGTGGTCCTGAATGAAACTATGTTGCTCTATGACTATTATTTAAGAATTCCTCGCTCTTCATCAAAAATTGTTAGTAGATTTATTTGTTTGTGGTTGAGTTTATCATCATTATTTTTTGCTTTTATTAGATATTGATCCTGTCAGTGCATTACGACTCCGTTTTCAACATACATATGATTAAAAAATTCCCCAACACAGTATCTCCTTAATTCAAATGCGCAACTATTTACAAAAATTAAAATATCAAATAAGAACCTATTTGATATTGCTTTTCAAGCTGTTATCCCAATAAGTTACTTTCACAAGCTTTTAATAGAATTACATATTTTAACTATGAACAATACAATTTGATCCTTCATACCATGATTAGGAACTGTCTGACTTATTTTTTTCAAAATCTAACTCTGCTGCTTATAGCAAAAGCTTATGCGCCAACATTTCCAATTCCATCGCATAAAAGTGAATTCATGTTATATTTTGCATTTCTCAGTGTACGTTTCTGAAAAAAAAAAAAAAAACATTTTTGTACCCATTCCCATGCTACACAAAGAACGAGTGCCTAGCTTGTAAGCTAATTAGTTTCATTGAATCAAAACATCTTTTAGCCAAAAAAAAGGAGAAAGATGAAAACTCGTGTCTAACACCTGATACCATCTTCGTGTCTAACACCTGATACCATCTGCCATTAAGATCGACAATCGATCAGAACAGAACAGAACAGAATGGAAATACATTTAAATTCCAACAAGATTCTGCAGCAATTCCAAACCCCACATATATCTTCATTCCTAGCTTCGTCATAGATTACAAACACCTGCTACCAAGCTCTACTCTTCAAATTTTAAACAAGCTACTGAAATTGCTATACGTTTCCTTAATAGGTAAGTTCCGCTTGAGCCGCACTTGCAATCTAAGATGATTCGCGATACAAAAGAAATGAACATGCATAGAGGAGACATGTCAATCATTAATTGGGCGTGGTAGGGAGATTTCGTCGCCAAATGCCAGCGAGGACACTACCAAAGACGGAGTGACATACACTCGAAACTGCACATGGTACAGCAGTGAGTGGATTCCCGAAGTGCCGAGTTGCTAGAACAACTCCTAGCACTGAGTTCTACAACATAAACATGAAACCGAGAAGTGTTAGCCTTGGAAGAGTAATATTGTGATGCGGGCATCAGCTTTCATAAGATTAGTTCAGATGAAATAAAATAAACTTGGCCTATTGGTTTGGTCAAATTCTGGCCCTTCAACTTTGATTTTGGTAAATGTAACCCTAAATTGACGGTACGTCATGTTTCAATTCTATGCATCTTAAATTTGACCTTTGATTAGGTCCCATAAGCTTGGAAGCATGAAAGTAATACCCATAAATGAGTACAATTTAAGAAAAATCAATTAATGGGGTCAAATATACAAAGATCAACTCAGCCCCCAATACTCAGGCAATTTAATCACATTTTGGAACATTTGGCTTCTATAATTTGATTTATTTTGTAAATTTCTTTTTCTTTGCCCCAGATAGAGAATTTGGCTTGTAACAAATAAAGGGCTGTCAATGGGACTAAACGGCATTAAGGTTTTGGGAAAAAATATTTCCCATTCCCCGTTGGGATTCACTAATTCCCCAATAAAATAAATAAATGTAAAAAAAAAACTCGAAGTTTTATAAAACAAATTTAATCCGTATCAATATTTTGAAAAAAAAAGATAAAACAAAGTTTTTATTTCAATAATACTCAATGCCAAATAAACAGAGCTTAGGAAACTCAAGAAAACTAACATTTAACATTAGAAAATACATAACAATCAAAGTAAAACATAAAATAAAATAGAGCATTTAGAGTTATAAGTTGAGATATCTAATAAACATTCATATATAAGTCCATATTCCATATGACTAGAAATCCTTTTGTTAAAAAATTTACATTATTAAATGATTAATATAAAATATGGCAGATAATATGATTTTTTTAGTAGTATCCGGGGATTCTCCATTAAGACTTATTGGAGTCGGAGATTTATCAGGCTAGGGAATGTTATCCCCATCCCCATTAAGGATTCGGAGATTTAAAATCCTCATCCCCGCCCCGTTGGGATTACTAACCCTAAACAAATAATTGCAGTCTGTTACACAACTTTTACACAAATTGGAGAAAATATGTTGGCCACCTGCCAGTTGAAACTTGATACTAAATCAGTCAGTTAAAGGTATAATTTCTTGTGAAGGGTCAAATTTTGAGGACAACTTGAGAGCGATGACTACATGTACAAGAACTCAAGTACAATGGCCTAAATAATAAATTGCACATAGTACAAGGGATTAAATTTTTAACCTGGGCCAAAAGGTGGTGATAAGCAATAGGCTATAACAGTAATTAGCTAAAGCAATCACTTACCTGCATCCCAACCTCAATAGAGATGGTTCGTGATGATGACACGTCGATTCCGAGAAATCTAGCAAGCATATACCCAAAGAAGAAACCAGATGCATGAAGCAAAGAAGCAGCAAGCACCACTTGTCGGCCAGACATGAGGATTGTCGAAGCACTCTGTGCAATTGCATTCCCGCATAAAACAGCCACAGTACCGACTGCGATGGGCGGCATCAAGGGCGACACAAATTTAACAAGGCCCTGGAAGTATTGGTTCAGAAATGCACCAGCCAGAACTGGGAGAAGCACAACCTGCATTTAGAGTAAATTATTCACCATTTTTCTCCTGATGTTTTACAATTAAATTAGCGACTTAAATACTTTTTTAGGGCCTGTTCTATAACTCAAATGCCTTTTTGGAGCCCACGTATTCACTTTTTGCATGTTCGCGTGCCTAATGTATTCGGTGTATGCTCATTTGGTGCATGATATAATAACAGCACAACAGATGTGAATATAGCTATACTATCATTTGGAGAATGAATACGTTACGTTGATCATGCATAGAATTACCGACCCTCAATGATCCCTTCAGTTATCGTACTATAATTCGCTATGTCAGGTACCAAATAGGCAAAAGTTGTATACGCTAGGCACCAAATAGGCAATGTCAATAGGTCAAGCACCAGAAACGCATTTGAGCTATAGAACAGGCCCCAAAAAGGTATTTAAGTCGTTAAATTAGCTCCAGTAGTTATGAAGTTACCTGAAGGGTGGACATTAACAGTCCATATGCATCTACCGCTACATATTGACCAGCCAACTTGGCTGTGAGAAATGGGGTCATGACCTGCGAATCACAAGTAAATGGAAATCATCAAAAAGCAGAAAACACTTGCAAGAACTTGCTTTAAACAACAATTATAAACTCAGAGTTACGTTATCATTATAATGTGGCTGAAAATAGTGAAAGAGAGCATAAGATGAGCAAACAGCAGTGAATACTAACCACAGCTGCTAAAGTGCTTGCAGCTGTCATCAACACCGAGAGAGCCACATTTCCACTGGGACACATAGAGAACGTCACAAGTTATCACTGGAATGAATATAAGCAAGCAGTTGAAGGGTAGAAAATGATAATGAACTGAAATTTTCTAACCGTGCAATATAAGTTACAATGTTACTTGCAGTTCCTGCACACATGAATTTAATGAACTTCTAAGTAGGAGAAAGAAACATCGTTAATTCGTTATTGGTTTTAAGGGCGATTAAGGTTGAATTTTGTGTCCAACATCTTTGGACTCAAAATATTTTCAAGGGGCACTGTTAACCCCATTATTTTTGTCTTTCATAAGGGCCTTCAGAAATCTATCGGTAATTACTCACAAAATTCAGTTCATTAGTAGTACTTTTTACCGATGTTTAATTGCAAAAGGCAATACGCAGCTAGGAATTAGGACAAAAAAAAGGAGTCATATGTAATTATGCATACCACCAGGGCAACAACCAACCAATATTAGACCAGCTGCATAATGTGATGGCAGATTCAAGAGCTTGCTCACCAGAAAAGCTGATATTGGCATTACCTGCACCATCGACCAATGAAAGTATAATTGCATTTTGAGAGCCAAGTACAAAGAAAATAACTTGCACAATGAAAGGAGTTAAAGCATTTAATACAGCTACTTTGCCATGTTTCTGCTAACAAAAATGTTGTCGTTGTCATAGTATATTGGACTCCAAAAAAGTCACTTTGGCCACATTTCTTGCTTGATTGTTGACATGGAAAGTCAAAGTTGAGACCCGAATGTCAATGTAGCTGTCCACATGTGTTGACAACATAATAGCAGTTTCATCTAACATGACTATCTACTTTAACTTGTGACATCACTCGTCAAGTTGACAAATTAGTTGGATGATTAAAGTTGAAACAAAACTCCAGTGACTTTATTTGCGACCCAAACTAGAAACTTAGATGAGCAACTGAGACTTGTCACCCTATTTCTGTTCCAACTATAATGCAAAGGAAGAAGATATCATAGTAAAATAACCATGACGTGTTTAAAAGTGATGAATTCATTAAAAAAGGCAATAGAGAGAAGAGAGAACAAGAAACGCAGAAATTTCAAATCATTCCAATCTAAACGCATGAGTGTACAATCTGTAAGTAAAGCTTATATAGCCATTCCTAGTAGCAGATCTACAAGGTAATTAAGGGAAATCAAGTCCTAAGTACTAACTGTACTATATATGGACATTACATGAGTTACAGTTCTCCAAATCAAAATGTGATTACTATCGAGACACTGAATAAGCCCCATGAAATATAAAGTATGAGAAAATTTTGTCAATGCAGTAAAACAAGAGAAAAGAAGAGAAGATACCGAGTACTGAAGAAGGAAACCAGAGAAGAGCTCTTTAGGCATAGCCAAAGCAGCCTTCAGATCATCCAATGTAAGAGTCATTCCCATACCAAGCATGGTGAGAGAAATGCCAAGCATTGTCAAATTGGGGGTAACCCAATTGAACGAATTTGGCTTGAGGAGTGCCAATAGACAGCCCAAAGATACCCATAAGGGAAATGCAGTGGAGATCGAATCGCCAACAAGTTCAATCCACTCTCGGAAGGTCCTCTGATTGGTTGCGCCTAAATTATCAGATGAAATGCCGCAGTGAAGAATAAGGGGGGTCGGTCTTTTGTGGTGTAGCGAAACCCCTGAAATTGGGCGAATTTGAAGATTGGGAAAGGGTTTGGAAGAAGAGGAAGCGAAATGGGAAGGACGAAGATGGTTGGAAAAGAGAGGAGTGTTGTTGTTTGGACTGAATCTGAGAAAAAAATGGGACTCCACTCCAGAACTTGAAGCTGATGACTGCATCTTCCCCTTCTCAATCTTGCTACACTAGTCTTGTTTTCAAACTTTTAAGTTTTAACTTGATAACTTCAATTATATGAGATTCTTACAATATCTCGTTCCTCGGATTGTTTATGCTACAATAATTTATACTTCCTCGTGAATCAAATCTTGCCATTTTAACTAATTCACAATTTTTAATATAACAATTGATTGATTGAGACGATTTATTAATTTACTATTTCATCAATGTCTTGCTTTATTTTCAAGACTTCATATATTCGACATAAACATTCTACTATTGTTTAAATATTAATTTCTAGACTTTTCTCATTTTCTTGTTATATATTGGAATATGACTATCTTGAAAGTTGAACAAATTGGTAAAGGTAGGAATGGAAAACTTGGAGAAAAAGTACTTTGAACATATAAAATGATAATAAAAAAAGAAATTAAAATCTCTCTTAAATGTTAATATTTAATAGATGAAGGGAGTAGTTGATTTGACTTTTCATTTTACGAATTCACGAGATTATTTTAAAAAAATTTAAAAATTTAGGGTACAATAGATCTTAAATTAAAAATTATTTTAATTTAGTATTTCTCTTATTTTTTTTAACTTAAGAAGTTACCTTTTTAAATTAAAATTCAAAAGTAGCAAATTCTTACTTTTCAAAAATAACTTTTTGATTTTGACCAGCACAATTACAAAATTATGCTCATATATAATATTATATAATGAACAACGCATGTACTTTTTAATTTTTTCAACAGAATTTACAATTTAAAAATGACTTAGAAATCAATTTTCAAATTCATTTCAACTGCTTATAAGTGATTAAAAAATCAATTACTTATTAATAAGTGTCTTAAAAATAAAATAAAAAAACATAGGAGTAAAAAATAAAAAACAACAAATTCCGAGAAACACCCCTAAAATACTTTTGGATGAAGCATTCGACCTATTCCTTTCTCTTTTTTTTTTTCATTCTCGTTTTTCCGTTGTACGTGCTACGTACCATCCCATATCAAATTAAATCTCTTCATATTATTATATTTCATATGAGATCAATAAATTTTATAATCGAAAAAAATACCTTAGGAAAGAGAACTCCATAGTTTTGGGTCCCCCCACTGAAGATGGCCTAAAATTAAAATACATTTGATCTATGGAGGACTTTTTGCTCATGTGTTGTTAAAAGTTTGGAGTTAGTAGGGCATTGTACGTGCTACTACCATCCCATGTCAAATTAAATCTCTTTATATTATTACATATCATATGAGATCAACAATAGATTAATAAATTTTATAAATGAAAAAATATACCTTGGCAAAGAGAACTCCATAGTTTTGGGTCCCCCGATTAAAAATTCCCTGAAATTAAAGTACATATGATCTATAGAGGACATTTTTTGCTTATGCGTTGTTAGTAGGGCATTATCAATTTTACTCTTTCTTGTATGTAAAAATGCTATAACATAGCTCCTAAGAGCATACATGGTCATATTTCGTTAACAGATTGATACATACCATGTATATAAAGAGTCATTTAAAGCAGTTTCGCATACCACAAGAATAAAACGAATAAAATTAATAGCATATGAGCATAACAAGAAATTTAAACACATCGTCCATGCTATTTCGTAATCTTAAATAAATATTTTATTTTTGTTTGAGTTTATTGTGATACAATAGTGTTAAGTTTATAGATCTGCTTGGGATCAAGAATCTTCTGGAATTGGAATTGGAATAGATAACAAATGAATGCCATGCTTGAAAACGTAAAAGTGGAAGAAATGGATCGGTGCCAATCTATTAATTTCTCACCAAATCAATCCCACCAAAATGGTGACATTTGAAGGGTGACAATATTAACTTTATGACTTTACTAATATTCTTTAATTAATATAAAACTTCCGTGCTTATGGGGATATAAAAGTAATTTGGAAATCTGTTTTATAAACTCATTCAGTATTCTCAAATTATAAAAGTGCTTAATCTACTTTTTATCTCTCATTTTCTTTTTCTTCCCATCTCATTCCTGTGTGATTCCCCAAAAACATACTCTCACTCGGACCATTAAGATATTATACACTTTTTTTTTTGAAAAACCTCTGGAGGAACAGCGTGTTCCTCTATCGAAAAAAGTTTGGGATAGGTGAAAATTTTGAGGCGACCGTCCCAACTAGGTTGATGCGATCGCTTGCTTATAAAACACCTACTCTTATTTTCGTTAAAATAAAATTCTCAAAATGAGAAATAGTTAATTGCAAGCAATTAAAAGACTAGGGTGAACAAGTACATCACTTAGACCACCAGGTAAAACACACTTCCTAGAATTGAAAGTGAATCTACAAAGGTAATAACTAGCAAAAATAACGTCCTCGTCTCTGTAGCGATCTCCAAAAATCATCTCATTCCTCCTCTTCCAAATGTGCCACAAGATGAGGAACCACAAAGAAGTGGCGAAGTCCCGGTTTGGTCTAGCTGAGAAGAAGGACCGCCATAATGAAAGGAATCCATATCCCGAGTTCGGGATGTTCAGTTTCACGCCGAACATATGGAAAAGGTCACACCAAGCCGACCTTGCCTTGGAACAATGAAATAACGCATGTTCCATGATCTCAACGCCATCACAAAAATGACACGTCGCATTCTCAAGACATCCTCTATGGAACAAGAAGGCTTTTGATGGAATTCTTCCGTGAAAGACGAGCCACCCAAAGAAACAGACCTTTGGCACGAGACACGCCTCCCAAATGATGTTATAGTCCACATTTGGCCTGATCACCAATGACTTGTACCATGCTAAATTGAAACTTGTTGCAGCAATCTCTCTTGAGCCGCCACCCATCCATACAAAGTTGTCTGGTTGCCCTGAAAACTCCAATCTCCTTGCTGCCCCATCAAGCTCGTGTACAAAAAGTTGAGGAATGGCTTGGACAATCCATTCTTTTAGTTGGTCGCATCTCTCCCTACTTGACAATCTCAACCTGCGTCTCCAAAATGGATGAGAAAAAGAGCCAAGGGTGAACAAGTTCCAGCACACCTCCGCCACCGAGCATCCCTTTCGATTACATAAGATATAAATGTCAGGGAAAAGGATAGTCAATGGTTGATTAGATGTCCAGTTATCAAACCAAAACGAACACCCCGTACCCGAGCCGACTACAACTTTGACGTTCATCTTGAACACGCCCAAATAGGCTTCATCTTTAACGCAGCAATCTAAAATCTCTTTTCAAATATGTGGCAATCCGATTGTGCCGGGCTCTTCCAAATCAGCCCACGATGAAAACTTATATCGATCCACACAAATCTTAAACCATGACGAATTGGAGTCCTTCGTTCGAAGCTTCCACATCGACTTCAATAAAATGCTACAATTCACTACCTTGAAATCCCTAATTCAAAGACCCCCCCATTCCTTTCAGAAGTGCAATTGTGCTCCAACTCACCTTACTTATACCTCTCTCATTCGCATCGCCTTTTCCAAAGAAAATTCGTTGGGCGAGCCCATCATTTACCGATGACGGAAGCTTGAATAGCGAAAGCAAATAAATAGGTAAGGATGCTAACACCGATTTGATCAACACCACTCTTCCACTATACAATAAACAATGTCCTTTCCAACCTTGTAATCTATTCTGAAATTTAGCAATAAGAGGGTTCCAATAAGATACTGGAAGACATTTATAACTAAGTGGAACACCGAGGTAAACGATTGGAAATTTCTCCACTTTGCAACCCAATGCCGCGACACCAGAAATGACCCGGGACTCCTCTACGTTAACACCACTATCGAACTCTTATGAAAGTTTATGCATAATCCAAACATTATTTCAAAACAACATAAAATTCTCACCATCGTAGGAATCAACGAGACATCCGTCGGGATAAACCACAATGATCATCAGTGAATTGAAGTAAGGAAATGTCTGGCGAAACCTCATCAATTTTGAACCCCGGAAGCAAGCCTTTGTGAATATTAGCATCAAATAATTGCTTTAACCCCTCAATTGCCAGAACAAAGATGAAAGGCAAGATGGGATCACCCTACTTAACACCACGACGAAGCTGAATGGGTTCACATGGAGTTCCATTGATCAAGATTGAAGTCACTGAATTATTTCTACACTCTGCGAGCCAAGAAATCCACTTTTTATCAAACCTCGTCCTATCTAAGACCGCATCAATAAAGTCCCACGAAATGCTATCATACGCCGTTTTGAAATCAAGTTTTATAGCGAAACAAGATTTATCCTGCTAGTGAATGGAATAAATACATTATTATTTGACCCGGACCGATCATAAATCACTCATTTTTTTCATTTGAATGTGTATAAGATTTTATAAATTAGTTAAAATAGTTATAACTTTTATTTATATCATATGAAATTAAACATTTGTTTACCAATTTATAAAACTAAGGATTTTAACTAAAACTAATTGAAAAATCTAAACACATTTAACATTGTTCTTATGCTAGTGCTACTTTGATTTGCAATATTTCAAAATTTCATTATATTTTATAAAAAAACACAACCAAATACTTTAATATTTTATAAATAAAAAAAAGAAAATAGAATATTAATTTTTAGAGAAATATTTACAAACCTCTTGTTGGTCAACTGATTTTCATTTTGTGAGACCAATGTAAATTCTTGATTGCTCCATTAATTTGTTGGCGGACTTCAGCGAAAAAACTATTTTTAAAATGTACAATTTAGTCTTTGATTCGCTTCAACTTGGTCTAAATGAATGATTTACTATCTGTAAACTTTTAGAAGTTTCTTTTAGTTATTATAAACTTAGTAAAAGTGAATCAGTTTGTCTCTGAATGTTATATGCCAGTTTTATTATTCGAAAGGAAAAAATTAGAAAATTGACATTTTTTTAAAGTCGAACCAACCAAAAAATAACAAGTGACATTTACTGGGTAAATATTTTTACCAAGTTCAAAGGACATTAGACCATCTAGACTAAGTTCAAATTAATGCACTTTTATCAAGTTCATCATTATTAACAAAATATTTGTACTCTCTCATAAAATTCAAAATTTATTATTGATTTAGCTGCTTTTCTATTAGTTAACCCATAAAATTTCAGTTAAAATGGGACAAGATCATCCCTTATTGTCACATATTTAATATTGAAAATTCCTTAAATAATTTTTGAAACAACATACTTTTTTTAAAAAAAATCAGAACCCTATCTTTTTAGAAAAAAGTGTAAATATACTCCTTCCAATACCAAAAGATTGTTATTTTACTCAACATTTCATTTTCCCTTTTATTTGTCATTTTAAAATATCAGTGCAAAATTTAACACTTTTTTTCTAATTTACCTTTATATTAATTAAGAAATAGGTAAAGTAATAATTAAGAAGAAAACGAATTAATTATTTTCAATTGTGTAATAAATATTTTATTGATGTTGATAAAAATCTTTAGAATGATATATCTATTAAAAAATTAATTGTTATGCTCATTCACCATGCTTAAGTTTTGAAACTAGTAAAGATCCACCCGACTTAGTTTATGAGTTCCTAGTTTTTAGCCACGCACGGGCACATGGCCAATTCCAGATTTACCAGAAAGATATTTATCTAAAGCGAACGGAAAATTATATTAAGGATCAGGTTTAAAGGATCAGATATTTACATGCTTGATATGTGCTTAAAAATGAATATAATAATAAAAAAGTAAAAAATAAATTCATTTTTAAAAAATATAACAGGCATGCAAGAATCCAACTCTTTGAACTTGGTCCTCCGATACTTTGAACTTGATCCTTTATATAATTTCTCGAAACGAACCGTATTGCTTCGAGTTATATTGAAATAATTATGTTTATTGGAGTTATCTTTATTAATTATATTGTAAGGTAACTCTCGTCAGAAATTAGCAGTCAAATATATTTTTTGAAAAACAGTCAAATATATTTATACAATGTTTTTATACAATAGTTCAACATCGTCAATTATATTAGTGGTTTTACCAATCAAAACTTTCCATGTGAATCTAATTAATCCATGTCATCACCCCGATTCCTCCTTATTTTAAATGTTGTAAATTTCTTGTTTTTCCTATATTCCAATTCAACCAACCAATTTCCTTTTCTTTGTTACCTTTCCAAATGTGTTGACTTTCCAATACTGAGAATTCACATACATCGATTCAAAGTTCAAAGCTCCATCAATTTCCACAATTTTCTGCAGATTAAATCGTTTATTAGCACGACGAATTTTTATTTGGTATTAATTATCAAATTTGAATGTTCTACTTTTTTTTCTATTCCTAATAAAATGTGTATTTGTATTATTGTTCTCTACTGCATTTTAATACGTTGATAATACAATAAAAGGTGTTATCATGTGATTATGAACTACCAGAGAATGACACAAAGATTTATTGTTCTTTGCTGCATTTTTAATGTTGATAATACAATAAAAGGTGTTATTTCTTGTGATTATGATCTACCAGAAGATGGTTAAAAAGTTGATACCCAAATGGCATCTTTGTCAATTCAGTTCTTCGTGGGGTCTTCGGGTTCCTCGATTTCCTTCGTGTTCCGTTAAGATTCCTGTCGAGTACCTACAAAACAAGGTTTGACCGGGGTTCCGGCAAAGCCCATCCGATGCTTAAGTCAGTTCTTAAGATGGAGAAGAATGAATTTCTCTCTTGTGGGAGTTCAAAGTTACCTTATGGAGGAGATTAGTTTCTCTTTTATAGATCGAAAGTCATAATGATGGTAGCAAGTGGGTCTAGATGTAGGCATAGGCTTAGGGCGGCCTAGCTAGGAGTAGGCTTAGGTGCAGGGGATAGATGTAGGCTTATCTTGATATCAGGAGTTCCCTCTTTTCGGTCATTGAGGCTCTTTAGAGCCGAAGCTGGTGACATTCAGATTCGTATTGCCAATGGAGTCATTTCGTTTGTTGAGGTCGTGATTTTACGTTGTGCACCTGCAAGTTTAATACATGATAGCGCCTGATTACTATGTCGAGGGGACCATTGGGGATCGCGGCTTGTGGGCTATGATGGTTTAATTTCAAAGCATAAGAGCACCGAGGGCACCACTAGGGATCGCAGTCTGTAGGAAGTAAGAGCTCTGAGGGGATTACTAGGGGTCGCGGTCTGCGAACTATGATGCTTTAATTTCAAAGCATAAAGGCACCGAGGGGAGCACTAGGGATCGCGACCTGCGGGCTATGATGCGTGAATTTCAAAGCATAAGAGCGCCGAGGGGATCACTAAAGATTGCGGCCTACGGGCAGTAGGAGCCCCGAGGGGATCACTAGTGGTCTCGGCCTGAGGGTTATGATGCTTTAATTTCAAAGCATAAGAGCGCCAAGGGGATCTCTAGGGATCTGACCCTGCGGGCTGTTGAACTTGCTCTAATTTCCAAACAAAAGAGCGACGAGGGGATCGCTAGGGATCTGACCCTACGGGCTGTTGAACTTAACAAAGAAAAGGGTTTTTGCTGCGATAAATTTTATAGCTCCCTTCGTGAACCTGAAATTGAATTCAACTAGACAAAGAAAAGGGTTTTGCCCATGTAATTTCTTATAAATAATGCATAATGTAAGTCACAGTAGGCATGTGCCTTGGATGAATCAAGTATAAATGATGTTTAGGTTATGTCGAATCATTTGGGACCAAGTGACGAATTCTAGTTGTGAATGGAGGGGAGCTTTCTGTATTAGGCGTGCCCCTGTATACTAATTAACCGGATTCGGTGAAACAAACTTCCACTTGATGAGATTATTGCACGTGCCAACTTTGGAAAGGTTCAAGCTGCTCTTACTTACTCTCATTTGTCAGGGTACATCAAATAATCAATCAGACATTAAAAATAAGAATGTGTAAATTACATTTTAACATCAACAAGCAGTGTATATCATATTGATTACTCAAATTCAAATATGAACTACAGCGTGTATGAGTAAGTTGCATGATTCACAAATCAGATTTAATGGTCATTCTTATACCAGTCAATGGAGAACCAAATATTATAGCCACAATGTTCCAAATTTAATTATCACAAGAATTGGCCCATAGGGAAAAATCGTAAATGATGGTAATTGTCATTGGGGACTAATAAAGCAAAGACCTCGCCAAATTTGATGGAAATCGAGTTTAGGAATCATGATAATTAAGCAAAGACTAAGCAAGTCTTATCAAATTTAAGTTTGAACATGGATATGGGAGGAGCCTTGGGATTCAGAGAACCGACTAACCACAATCATAAATTGATAAAGGAAACGCTTACTGAACTAGTTGGTGACCCAAAGTCAGGAGCGATGGAAGTTAGACAATGGCCGAACCAAAGCAGTGGTGGCCGAAGGTTTGGTGGTTGGAGTTTATCGGGATTGAAAAGGCCGAAGCTACGTGCCGATCACCCATGCCAAAGCTGAGTGCCGATCACCCATGCCGAAGCTGGGTGGGTCATGCCAAATGCACCGAAACGCTGAACGTGTGCAAACACCGAGGGCTCGGAAAAGCAGAGGCTTGAATGGACCACGCCGAACGCGTGGAACCACCGAAGCTTGGATGGGTCATGCCAAACCGTCGAAGCTTGGATGGGTCATGCCGAACGTTAATTGGGTGACGTCGAAGGTGCGAAAATGTCGAAGCTTGAATGGATCATGCTGAACGCGTGGAAACGCCAAAGCTTGGCTAGGTCACGTCGAACGAGAGGAAATGCTGAAACTTGAATGGGTCACACTGAACGTTGAATGGGTGACGCCGAGCGCGTGAAACGCTGAATCTTGAATGGATCACACCGAACGCGTAGAAACGCCGAAGCTTGAATGCGTGACGCCAAACGCACCGAACCGCCGAAACTTAAATGGGTACGCTGAACTCGCGAAAACGTCGAAGCTTGAAAATGTGATGCTGAACGCGCCGAACCACCGAAACTTGAATGGATCACGCGGAAGCTTGAATGCATGACGATGAACGCATCGAACCGCCGAAACTTGAATGGGTACCGCTGAACTCGCGAAAACGCCAAAGCTTGGATACGTGAAGCCGAACTCTCGGAACCGTCGAAGCTTGAATGGATCACGCCGAATGCGTATAAACGCCGAACATGCGGAACCGTCGAAGGTTGAATGGACCACACCGAACGCGTATAGAAGCCGAAGCTTAAATGGGTCCAGCCGAACTTGCGAAACCGTCGAAGCTTGAATGGATAGCGCTGAACGCGTAAAAACCCCGAAGCTCGAACGGGTTACGCCGAACGCGTGTACACGCCAAAACTTCAATGGGTCCCGCCGAACTCGCGGAAACACTGAAACTTGAAAGGGTACCGTCGAACCCGTGGAAACGCTGAAGATTAAATGGGTACCGCCAAAGCTTGAATGGATGCCACCGAACATGCGGGGAAGCCGAAGCTAGAATGGGTTACGCCGAAGCTTTTATGGGTACTGCCGAACAAGTGAAAATGCCGTAGCTTGAATGGGTAACATCGAAGCTTGAATGGATGCAGCCGAACACATGGGGACGCCGAAGCTAGAATGAGTTACGCGAAGCTTGTATGGGTACCGCCGAACAAGCGAAAATGCCAAAGCTCTAATGGGTAACGCCGAAGCTTGAATGGGTCATACTGAACGCGCGGCTTGAAATGTGCGTCAATGAAAAAGCCAACAACGGTGCTCCTGTCTTCATTATTGGAATTGAATAATGGGATTGTATTACCTTTTTCACTTTGATTTCTTTCCTTCAACTTCTTTTCTTTAAGAAGCCCTTTATTCTCTTACTTTCACGAATTTGAGTTGGTTGACCCTTCTTTCTCTTCCCTTTTCTTTCTTGTTGAGCTTGAAAGCTTGGATTTAGAAAGTTTGTCAGATCTGAAATCTTTGAGAGGGGACGCTCAAGTCGGTCCACACTTAACGCACCAATTTGATACCCAAATGGCATCTTTGTCAATTCTGTTCTTCGTGGGGCTTCGGGTTCTTCGAGTTCCTTCGTGCTCCGTTAAGATTCCCGTCAAGTACCTACAAAACAAGGCTTGGCCGGGGTTCCGGCAGAGCCCCTCCGATGCTTAAGTCAGTTCTTAATATGGAGGAGAATGAATTTCTCTCTTGTGGGAGTTCAAAGTTACCTTATGGATGAGATTGATTTCTTTTTTATAGATAGAAAGTCATGATGACGGTAACAAGTGGGCCTAGATGTAGGCATAGACTTAGAGCGGCCTAGCTAGGAATAGGCTTAGGTATAAGGTATACATGTAGACTTATCTTGATATCAAAAGTTACGTTTGAGAAAAGGACAGATTTGGTTCGGTATAAACAATAAGTGGTGAAGTTATAGATGGACACCTGCAAATGATAAATGTGAGCGGAAATAATTAATAAGATTTTTCTTGTTCACACTTTTCATTGCTTATAAAAAAACTTCAGCTACATAATTTTGGATATATGTAAATTCAGGATTGGAAAGTCAAAAGAATTGGAAAAGGTAAGAAAAAAAGGAAATTGGTTAAATTGGAAATAGAAAAACAAGAAATTTACAAAATTAAAATTAAAGATGAATAAATGATGGTAGATGACATGGATTAATTTGATTCACATGGATAGTTTTGATTGGTAAAATCACTAAATTGGCTATAATTATATAAAAATTACGGGAAATTATATTAAAAATCAGGTTTAAAGGAGCGGATCCTTGCACATTTGTCATGTGTTTCAAAAATGAATATAATTAATAATAGAAAAGTAAATAGAAAAGTGAATATAATGCTTCCCTGTGTTTTAAAAGTGAATATAATTATAGAAAAGTAAAAATAGAAATTCATTTTGGGACACTTGACAAGCATACAAGGATACGATCATTTGAACCTGCTCCTTAATATAATTTACCCCGTTTGTACAACTTCTAACCTTTCCAATTTTTGTGTGCCATTTATACGATGTTTTCTAAATATTAATTATCACCAAGTATTCAATTGTATAAATATTTTCTACTATCGATATTCGGAGAAGAAATAATAAAAAATGATGAAATGATTAAGTAATTGCTTGCTTGTAAACAAGAAGAGTATTGGGCAAGTTTTAAAATTTGAAATGGTTAGGATATAAAATTACACAAAATATTCTTCATTTAAAAGTTTTAAACTTCCCAGTTACAAACAATACTTTCAATATAAAACAAGATTTAGCTTTGAAAACGCCCAATTTCTCACACTAAACGGGAATTCAAATCTCTCTGAAATCAAATTTCTCTCTCTCTCTCTGTGAAAAGCTTTCTGCTATTGCAATTTTTCTAGTTCAAGATCAAAGCAAGAATCATCTTCTGTACATAATTCAAGTTTGATCATGTTTCTGCCATTTTAGATTTGAATTAGCTATCTGATTTTGATATGTTTTTGCAATCGATTTGAATTTTTGTTCCCATTCTCTACAATATGGATCGAATTCCATAGAAAATCAACACTGATATGTTTTTATAGTTTTTCCTCTAGTTTAAATCGCGAAGCATGCTACTGAACGATTATCCTCTGTGTGTCATGATATTTGCTAAAGTTGTTGCCATTGTTAAAGGTAATATGTGTTTTCTCTATGTTTTTGAATTTCTGAAATTGTTTCTACACATCTGGTAGTAATTTAGTAGAATGCTTATATTTAGTAGTAATTATTGCTAGACATTCATATTTTAAAAAAATCCCGGCCCGAACCTGAGCCCGTCGAAACCGGAAATTTTATGGGTCGGGCTTGGTCTTTATGTAAATACCCAAACCTGACCCAAATCCAACCCGACGAATAATTTTATTTACTCATTAAATATTTATACATTAAATTTATAATTATTTTAAGATTATATTTTTTTTGTCATATTAACTTTGTGACTTGATTATAACAAATGTTACTGAATATTTAAGTAAACAATGCAATTATGTTATATATAAACATATTTTTGACTTATTTTTTATTTGTTTCTATTTAGTTTAATAAAAAAATCATAACCAAAAAAATATTCATGGACTTGGGCCGGGCTTGGAAATGACCTTGTAAACCCTGTCCGAGCCCGAAGTTCTAAAGTACGGGCTTGGGTCGGGCTTGGATTGATGTTTTTAATAAAAAAACCCACCAAGCCCGGCCTAGCCCACCCGACGAACATGTCTAATTATTTCTATTTTGATCAAATAATATTACTGTCAATTGAATTTGTTCATCATGTTAGTATTTTAATCAAGTTATACATGATTGATGTGTGTTTTTATTAGATTTGTATTTTTTTTACTTTTCTTGTTATTTGATTCTTGCATATTTGGTAATAGGTTATTAATTATTTTATTAACCTATCTATCATAGATACGTTATAATTCATTTATAATAGTTTTTTTTCTTGTGAAAGAGCGCCTTGTTGCTATTGGAACTAGTTTTTAAATTTTGATTTTTGAACTTTAGTCATTTTTCTAAATATCTAGTAAGCTGTTGGTGGGATGCTGGTAATTTGAAATATTCATGGTTATATATGGTTTGTTTATGTTTGTTTGAATTTATTTTTAGATTTTAATAGTGATGCTTGTTTTTTTGTTGCATTTTTGTTCTTTTATTAGGATCCTACCATTTCCATACCAGTTTGTGCATTGTCAAGTATAATGTCTTGTAATAAACTATTTTCTTCACAAATCTATCCTAAATAAGTTCTAATGCACTTTTTAATTGTTTTCTATAATGCAAGAGTGCTTTGTTGCTATTAGATTTAGTTTTTAAAATTTGACTTTTACGTTTTAATTCTTTTTATAATATCTAATATGTTGCTGGTAGGATGCTGATATTTTAAAATTTCATTTTATATATGCTCTATTTATGTTTGTTAGAATTCATTTTAAGATTTTTAATAGTGATTATGGTTTCTTGTTGTAATATTGTTATTCTACTAGGTTCCAACTATCTCCTTATTAGATTGTGCACTAACAATATCGCGTTCCTTTAAGGAATCATTGGGATATACCTCAAAATGTTATGGAGCAAGAAATTCTTTCATCGGACATTATTGTTAAATTTAAGATGTTGAGAAAACATAGAATCAAGGTTGGTTGTGCGACGAGGAAGAAGTTCAGTTTTCGTTGCAGTTCTTGTGGAGCTAGTGGCTATACAAGGAGAACATGTCTAGGAGCCAAATTATCTTTGATTCTTCATTCGATTAAATCATATCATTTTTATCTGAAGTTGTCAAAAAATTTATATTGGATGTTATTACTTACAAGTTAGAAGTAAAGATTGTTTGTATACTTGAACGATTAAAAATTATGTTTACTCTGAGACTTTACTGTTTTGGTTCAATGTTTAATAATTGTTGATGCAATTTGGCTGATTGTTTACATTTTACTGGTTCCCTACAAGATATGAACAAATTGGTTATTTTTGTTCCATCAACTAGAAAATTCTAATAAATCTACTGGAAATAAAGAAATTGTGTTGGGGACAATATTTCTTGCTTATTTTCTAGGTTTCCACCAAGTTTTCAAATGATTCGTGATGTCTTTTTGGGGTCTTACCAAGTAGCTACCCTACTAGAATCTGCATGTAAATGCCTTGGGTATTTTTTGTTAGACATGATGTATGCCCTAGAGGCAATTAGGGCGATATATATTAATCAGTTATAATATACAAACAGCTTCAGATTATTATTAATAATAATAAAGATATTTTTGTATTTATCAATGTTTGTTTATATTATTTATCTCCTTGGTATCATATATATGTGTTATTTTATATGTACATTGATAAGATAAAATATGTGACTACTTCATAGCATGAAAGTGCGAGGACATAGTGGGAGCTATGTGGTGTGAGAACTGCACATACGTGTTACTATGAATAGTTTAAATATCCATAATCATAGGTTCATTGAGACTGGACATCAATGAAGCGGACAGACTAGCATGTGTAGGCTTACTCCTTAGATTAGGTCCAAGCAGCCGATCTCACGAGCTAAAGGTGGTACCTTGAGTTAACACATGAATGTATTCGGGTAATACATTGGAGACTGCGATAAGATAGACACTCGGAAATAACTATATCCATGTTTTGGTGTCATGTCTTATTGCAATAGTAGTACAAGTATCCTCAGACTTGAGATACTGGTTACCTTGTGTAGGAGTTGCTATACTTTGGGTAATACTTATTCATACCTTGGGGATCTGGTTGATATGGGTGATTACGGGTATAGTGATGATGACTCGTTGGTAAGCCGAGTAATCAAGATGAGATCCATCACTCCTGATATAGTGATATAATGGAAGATGTACCTTAAGGCCTCTTGTTGAAGAGACACACTCATAAACCTTTGATCAGAGTATAAGATTGATAGAACGGGGTTCTAGTCAATCTTGATACATTATGGCGAGTGGTGTTCTTTGTAAACAAGTCTAATTCCAGGATAGCTATGACTATTACATGAGCTGTCACTTAATTCGAGCTCAATAAATTGGATGGTACTTAACCTGATGGAAGGAGTGTATTGTATTGGTTACTATTGCAAAACCGGATCAAGTCACAAGCACGTAACGTTCCGAGTATCGAGAGATCATATACCTTTGCTAGATTTCCCATTTGATCGTCTAGAGTTATCGGGTTCCATATCGGTCTAGAACACTGAGCCTAAAGGTTCTAAGATGGGAAGCCAAGTTTAGGTCAACCTCTAATGACTCTATACTTCGGAATCCTATGAGGTCATACACTTTGGGTCTTTACTGGACTAAATAAAGAACTTATAGACTGGGTCTATGTCGAGAATGTTAAGGGTCAAACTCAATTGGATGTATTTTGGTTGGACCAAAATATCGGAATGAAAGGGGAAAAACCGAACCAGTGTGCTGCAAGTGGATCTTGCGAGAAATCTCGCAAGAGTCCGTGAGGCAAGCTCGCACGAGTGCTAGATGCGTTCGTGGGCTAGCAAGCACTACATGGCAGGGCTTACGGGAAAGCCCGCTAGAAGGCCTCTCAAGCGTTTCCAGATCTTGCAGAGGCCCGCGAGGCTTGCAAGATTCTCGCAAAGCCCGCAGTGCACAAGGCAAGCCCATACGAGGGGCTTGCCTTGCACGACAAACTACTCCGCGAGATTCTCGCAGAGCAACCCACATGGGATTGGTGCACCAATCCCACATCGGTTTGGGGGAGTAATTTTGCTCCCCCTTTTGGCTATAAATAGCCTCCTTCCCCCCCTCCCCTCTTTCAAACCACTTCAGCTTAGCCTTCCTTCTGAGTTCGACATCTTTCCTTGCGAGCTTTTTGCGAGATCCTTCACGAGTTTCTCCAACTTCGCAAGAATTCTTTAGAAGGCTCTTTCTATTTTGAAGTGAGCCTTCTCAATTAATATTTTCGGGTTGGTCTTCGAGCGGTTTAGCAACTACTATCTACCAATGGCTTCTTCCTCAATGGAGGTTTTGGTCGGTGAAGATCCGTGTGGATCAATCATAGAGGCTGTCCTAGATTGGAGGCTAAATCTACGAGAGTATTGTTCTAAGGGAGCGCCGCACCAAAGGAAAGCACACATCAACTAGTAATGCCCTTAACTTAAATGCTAGGTTTATTTTATAAGTTTTATAAACCTATATGCATCTATAGAACATTTCAACTTAGATTATATCAACCATGACATGCTTAGGAGATCCTTTAAGGTTAATTTTAAATTTTGAAATACCACCTTGCAAGATTGCATGTTCAATTACTGTCTTAATTAACCAGCATTTTTTTCACAAGTTTTGTAACTATTTATATAAATTAACCGAAAACTTGCTTTTAATCACTTTAAAATCATTTATAATTCATGTTGATGACTAATTTAATGTTTCTGCTGATTAGAAATTGACTTTCTTTAAAAATCTTTTGTCATTTAAATAATAGAATCCTATCAATTTGCTATTAGATTCCAACTGTAAAATGCTTTGTGAATTTTTTCACAAGTTTTGCACAAATATTTATCAATTCAAAATATACAAACTCTCAGCAAACTTGCTTTCAATCACTTTTAAATTATTTTTCATTCATGTTGAGGAGTTTTTTTTTTATCGATTTCAATTGATTGTAAATTAACTTTGTTTCAAAAAATGTATTATTTTTAATTTCACTACTAGGCTCCTACTAGGTTGCTACCAGATTCCACCTGTAAAATGTCTTAGATACTTTTCACAAGATTAATAAATCTGTGACTAATCAAATAACACAAATTAGTTGCAAAATTGTTTTTAATCGATTTAAACATAACCAAACATTTACATAAAAAAAGTGTATTCTAATAAAAGTTCAATCATAAATCACAATTTGATTGATTACATGGAATGTTCACTTCATATTTGAGCTCTAGCTATCAAACACTTCATGTCATATTCACTCTACGTGTTCTGTTCTAATCTTTTTTCACCATGTTTGTATAAGTTGTAAGTGTGTCTGATCCTTTGCTAATTGATATAAAGTCTTCAGACATCTTTTTCAGCTCAAAATCATATTCAATGTAGCTCAATACATATAAGCCGCAATCATTGTAATTTTTAATGAAAAGAACATCATGTTAGCTTGCATTTAAGATCGAATCATTCCTACTAGTTTCCTACCAGTTACATACCAAACCAAATCTTTTTAGTGATTTCTTAATATAGTTATGTGTTTAATCTCTACTCCTACTAATGGATTTCTACTAGGAAGTAGTATATCAGGGGTTTCAACAAGGTACCAATAAGTTCTATGCAAGTTACATACTAGACCAATTCACTCCTACTAATTTCAGTTTATTTTAGTGGTTTTTTTAATATCTAGCAAGTTAATATCAATAGAATTGTGTTTCTCCTTACTTTCTACTAGATTACATTGCTTTATCAATAGATTAATACTAGTTTTTTTGATGGACTAAGGGCTTCAACAAGCTAAATATTAATTTCCTACCAGTTAACTACTAAACATGTTCATTTTAGTGGTTACAATAGATTAATACTATTTTTTTTAATAAATCAATGGCTTCAACAAGCTAAATACTAGTTTCTCTACTAGTTAACTACTATATATGGTCATTTTAGTGATTACAATAGATTAATACTAGTTTTTGAATAGATCGGGAGATTTAACAAGCTAAATACTAGTTTCCTACAAGTTAACTACTAGACATGTTTATTTAACTTATTACAATAGATTAATACTAATTTTTTAATAGATCAAGGGCTCCAACAAGATAAATACTAGTTTCCTTTCAGTCAACTACTAGACCTGGTTATTTAGGTGTTTATTGTAATTGGTTATGCGCTTACTCACTACTCCTACTAGATTTTTACTAGTTAAATATCATATTTACATCATTGTATCAATCAATTTCAAAATGCAAAATGAAATCATATTATAATTTGTAACTAAAATTTTACCTCAAGTTAGGGTGGCTTAACTGTTTCTTTTACCGCCTTCTTCTATGTCACAGACTTTCGAATTGTTTTTGCTGCTTGCCTTGTTTTCTTGGTAGCAACTGGACTCTTATCTTACGTAGATGCTCTTTTAGGTGTCATTTTGTTTGAAGGAATGCAGAAACAAAAAACAATGAAAAAATGAAGGAATTAGGCCGCTGAATGAAATTGTTTCAGATAAGATTTAAAGTATTTATAACAATACCTTAAAACAGAAACCTAACAGATGAGATAGAATGAAGCTAAATTGAAATTCAAAACTTTGAATTTCTGTTGAAAAGAACATGAAATAGCAATTTACAGACATTGCAAAGAAGAAGGAATCAAAGAGAAATGGTTAGAGAATTTGAATTGACGGGGAGAGTTTTTAAACTGAAACAGAAAAAACATAAGAAGGAGAAGGAAAGAAAAGGTATGAAATGTAATTGAATTTCTAATTTTGTCCTTATGAGCCAAAACTTGGGCCGAAACTCATGACAAATCACATCATTTTTAACGAATTCCCAGTAAATAATATCAAGTTTAGCCCTTTTTGTTACATGGTTTTTTATAAAATCATTTGTTCGGTTTTATAACAGTATATGTATGACACAATTTATTGTTAGCAGTTTCATTTCTTGAACTTATTCTTCTCTTGAGTTTCATTGCTTCGTAAATGCAAGTCCACCTGAACTATATCTCATCAGATATATATAACCAAATAATAATACTAGGAGAATGAAATAAAAATATGCCATTAACATTAGTTGTTTGATAAAGTTGCATCCAGTTAAAAGAAAACCAGTGTGACGAACTCACATAAACTGTACAGTTATTCAATGAAGTAAAGCCAAACGCGTCCGGACCCCTCCGAGGTTGGTCAATAAAACCGAATGCCTTCCTGAAATTTTAAAAAGGACCCCGTTATATCCTATGATTGTATGAACTACATCTCTCCACCCCTTCCGTCCAACTGAACCAGTCAAGGGCTGGAGCGTGAAACGCACGCTCGCCTACGTGTCATACGTTCACGAATATAAAAGGTCGATGTCATTTTTTATGATATAAAAAGTTAAAAAATAAAAGATGAAAACAAAATCCCTAACAGCCATGCCCTTCGTTTACTTTTGTTCCTAAGTCTTTCGTCATCCAAATTCTCACCAAAACCCGGAAATTAAAGCATATGAGTAGCTGATTAAGATATGTCATGATATAAATTAGAAGTGCTAATCTGATTGTTAGAGTTCAAATCCGTGAAATTTCCTAAAATCCAATTTCCCCTGCTGACATATTATGTGCATTAATTTTGGTATTCTAGAAACCCAATTTCGCTCAAATCAAAAGAGAAGATGAAGGAACAAGAAGGGAAGGGATCAACAGGTTTTATTAAACAAAAAAAATACCAGTTCTCCGCTGCAAAAAGGGGAGTGAATCTGCTGCCAGCGCCGCTGTTTTCCAACCTCTACAGCCTATTTCATCACTGTCACCAGAGATGTGAATCAGGATATTTGAGAACAAAGATGGCGAGGTGTGAATTGGGAATTATGGAGAAGATGTTATGCTGGATTTCGTTTTAAAAATTCTGTTTTAATCTTTTTTACTTTATTTTGAGTCAAACACGTGCTGGTTGAGTCAACCAATGACATCATATGCCACGTTGGATTGAAGGGGTGGAGAGATGCAGTAGTTTATACAATCACAAGGGGTCCTTTTTAAAGTTCACGAGGGCATTCAGTTTTTTTGGCCAACCTCGGGGGGCACCACATGTGTTTGGCCATGAAGTAATAATTTGAGCTATCATATGTCCTTTACTCAAGTAAAGAAGCTAAACAGAACAATAATTTTCCAATGCATGAAATTTTTTGATGTTTAATCTATCCTTGTTTTTTTCATCAGTGTGGTGCTATGTTATCTAACTTATAGAACACAAATAAGATATCACAGGGAATTTCATCCGATAATTAGACATAAAAACTATATCAGAGAATCGGCTACAAGAAAATCTTCTCATTGCTCAATTCTCTTCTAATCAACTACATTAGCCCCAATTCGAAGTTAAGCTTTACCCATGTTCCATCTAGTTTGACATTGGCCAGCAAATGGAAGTACAGTGTAGCATTGAGCAAAGCCACACTGATCATTTGTTCAGTCTTCTGGAAATAAAATTCTCTTACTACAAATCTATCTAATATATGATTGAAGAATGAAAGAGAATTAATTCAATTCCAAGCAAAATACGTTCAAAATGAATACGGAGGATATATGCACCTTTTTTTTTCTCTAGACATTCAGTCAAGTCTCTTCCATTAAATTTTCCATCATGTTGTTGTTGTTCTCTCATATTTCAGGCCTTTGCAACTCTGGACACACCAGAAACTATAGAAAGTATCCAGCTCATAACCATCAATAATGTAGCGACAATTCAAGAGAACTTTTTGAAATTATTACACAAGTAAATAATCAATAAATAACACTTAAGTCAAAATTTAGTTTTTATGTACCCTCTTTTATTTTAGGTTAGCTTTTCATTTCTTAAGACAAAACAAAACTTTGACCAGTAATGATATCGTAGTCGTAGTATAGATAGAAGATATAAAAGCCAATGAACAATGCAAAGATCAAGTTTAACTGAAGTCCAACTCAGAGACTACTCAAGTAACTCAACTTACAGAAAACATGTAAACTGAACTAAGCTTAAAGCCAACCTAGTTAGGATTGGCAATATCCTTCATTGATCAATAGGAAATTATAGAGTTGCAAATCCTTCATTGCCCACAACTTTGATCGATTAAACGAGTTAAGCTTACTTAAGTAAGTCAGGGAATAGGTGTACTTAGTACCTTAGGAAAATCACTAGGCCAATGCACACAGAGAGCAGCTTCAGGGCTCAAAGTTCAAAAGCCTACAAAGGAAAGGCATATTATGTCAAATACAAATGGGAAATAAAGAAACGCAGCAAAACTAAAAAATATCAATGTCAAGCAACCATGTCAGTAGTTGAGGAGAAGAAATGAAGAAAACAATTTTAAAATGAAGACCTGTATGTAAAGTATATATGCTACTTAACAACGATGGTGTAGGAATTATGCTACTACCTAGACAAGGAAGCGAAAGGTCTATAATCCACAAAAAAATTAATAGAAACATGACTATAAATCAATATATAATATGAAAAATCGTAATAAATCATGGAGATTCTCCAGCCTTCATCACGAGTGTGCTTTAGGCCTCTAGTAGAGTAGGAAAGACGGACAAAGTGAAGAAAAGCAGGCACACTTCAATACAAGATTGGATGACACTGCCCAGTGCTAAATGTGAACATCAAAGTAAATTGATGTCATGTGGCTCGTGCCGTCGCGTTCATTAAGACTTGCAAGGCAAATACAAATTACCATTTGAAGCGTCGTTACTCAGCCTGCCATGGATGAGAGACTAATGTAAATTATTTGTTCTATATAAAACTCAGATTTTCTAAATGATTTAACTTGGTAAGGATGTAGAGCTCTAAAAATATGCATATCCAAGCAATACTATAACCAATCTTTTGGTTGACGGAATGTAACAACAAAATAGAATTGAATTGAAAATGAATGGGAACGATGACAAATGCGATAAAGTTTTTGTCTTGATCCCAACATCGGAGGGAATAACTTTTCCTAGTTACTATAGGAATCATGAAATAGTTATTCCCTCATTTCAAAGAGGAATAGCTATTTCACGATTCCTATAATAACTAGGAATAGCTATTCCCTCCAATGTCAGCATCGAGACAAAAGCTCCATCGCTTTTGTCATCATTCTCATTCATTTTTTATTCTATTCTATTCCATTCCATTCCACCAGCCAAACGATTCCCTAAAGAATACTTGTATGACACTGATATGATTATTCTCTCCAGTGAAAAGCTCAGGTTAAAACCAACATCAAATCTTCATCACATCTTTCTTGCAATTATTTTCACTAATTACCACTTCTTCATTGTTTGCATTCACTGATAAGAAATTTCCCAAATAAGACTTGCAGGTGGACAAATGAAATAACCTTCTACCAACTTCAACATGCATTTACATGGTAAATGATCAGTATCATTGATAATGTAACAGCAAGAAAAATGGTCACATATACATAATTGTTAAAGGCGCCAGGGGTTCAGGCACGCCTGAGGTACGCTAGGCACAAAAGTAGTGGCAAAACAAAGCTTCCAGGAAAAAGTTGAACTATAAGCTAAACAAAGTTATCAGATACGTAAGAAGACGATACAAATTTATTTGATTGAAAATTTAATTGTACTAAGTTGCGAACTTACTACTACTAACTAATAACTACTATTAAATGACATAAATTACATCTTAAATATCATTTTCAAATAAATTGGAAGAAAATATAGCACTGAAGACTGAAAAAATGTCATGTACAGAAATATGAAGAAAATCCAACTCAGCAATCTATATGTTATCTTAATAACTAAACAGCTCTAATGTAAACTCCCTTTGCCTATTTGTTGGAAATATGCTTGACATTGTAGAATACACGTGGACCAGAGTTGCAAAACATTGTCAGAGTCTTAGAAAAAGTTTGAGTTTCAATCCAAAAAAAATAATCGACAATGAATTTGCATTACTTCATAAGAATTAGTATCAAAGATCAAAAAAATTCCAATGTTACATGAACTCTTTTTAGTCAACTATCAATTTAATGTCCAAAAACTTTTTTTAGCATCCAAGATCTAAACATTTCGGTATAATGTGATTTGCATTTAAAGAACACTTAACTAAGTTAATGAAAGCACAAAAGGAACCAAAAAACTAAACAGAGATTAAAAAACCAAAAAAAAAAAAGCTAAAAACGCAACTTGTACTTGAGGCACGCCTAAGAAGTATCTCAAGGCTCACCCAGACACACCTAGGAGCTCGCCCACCCGAGGTACACGACATTGAATGAGATATAGCAGGTGCTGGACCTTGAGCCTTGAGTGAGGCGTGCCTTTAACAACTACGCTGTACGATTTCTTGGTCTTGAAAACTGATTCAACTTAATTGAAGAAGGCTCCGAACAAGTCATAACCACGAGGAAATTCACAGTCAAGAAACATCAGATTGTCTAGAACCAAATGAAACAGAATGAAAAATGCATAAAAATATTCAAATGAAAGTGTATGCTTCTAAATGTTGCTTCACTTACTTGACCATTTATAGAAATGTGCAGCTTCATAATTGAATTCTCCATCGAAAAATCAACAATCACACCCAAGGATTAAGATTGCCAAGTAGCTGCGTTCTTATTACAAGATGATACTTGAAGACAACCTCTTCCGATGGCAAATAGAATGCTTGCTCCTTCACAGAGCGAGTTTTACATAATAAATCCACAAAAGAGAAGGTGCTATCATCGCATATCAAAAGTTTTCTGATAATGATAGATGGATACAATCACATTCAAAAGGAGAGGATATGATGCTACTGAAAGCCTTTGCCGAAACAGAAACCAATAGAGGATAGAACTTGCTACTGCCTAATAGTCGAATCTGACTCAAAACTCAAATGTATAGTCTGCTTGCACTAAATTATCCATAATGCAATCTGAAATGGATATACTAATGATAACCTTGATAACCTTTAAATTATGGCCAAATGGCATATTCTGTCATAGATTTCAAAATAACATCAAAGACACTAAGCTTTTCTGGGAGAAACTGAAAGTGTCAGCATACAGCCAACATTAATGTAATTTGAGTCCTATACACCATCCATGAACCTCCAAAAATGAAATAGGAATTAGCAAACTGAAATGTTCATCTAGTTATGAACAAATAGTTTGTGAAAAAATACTTGAACTAATATATATGTCCAAATCTATCCAATGATCCTTTTAAACAATGAAAATTTTTTATATTATATAATAAAACCTCCAATCAGTAAATAACATTCCTTAAAAGCAAGTGTGCATAAATACCTGCGCAACTCGATTGTCAGGTTGAAACATCTCGATGTGATAACTGGTAACCATATCAAGAAAATATAACGAACAATCTGATAAAAATCACTGCAAGAATAAAGGAAAAGGCAAACATTTTTCTCTATTATTGTGTTTTCCACAATAAGATATCTTCTTGACTCAAGGAACTCATATACGATGGAATAATTAATGTTTTTTGTGCTTATCAAATCAAACCAGAACTTTTAAGGACAGATAACAACTAAAGTTGATAACCAAGACACAGCAGAAATGGTTACACAGTCCATCTTTTCAAGCAGCAAGTTTGGATGGCTGCTTGGACTGTGAGTTAGTAGAACACAACTTTCATCCACCTAACAATAAACACTTACATGAAACTTAATCTTTGTTCATAACAAGGTGATTTCATGTTCATCTGTGATCTGCTTCCAAATCCATTATGTAAAACGATATACTAAATGCATTCCTTGGATCCACCCAAATCTGTTAGGCAGCTTCCTTTCTGAAAACGAGTTTCAATGATATCAAATTCAATACTTTATGCATTGGAGGTATACTGCAGTTTTGATGGTGTTTCAACTATTGACACTGACGATTTTCTTATTCAATCCTCTGAACTACAGCGTATTAAAAAATGGCAGTTCATCAAAGATTTATGTAATAGTAGAACTTAAAAATCACCCTTTCTCAGATCTTTGTACTCTTTGAAAGCTTAGTATGCACAAACTAAACTATAACCCAGAACTCAACACCTCACTTCCATTTTCTCTAAAAGCATAACAATCAAGTAAATAACTCCAGTCATGGTATTATCATAACCTCAACAAACTAAAACGATTGCAAATGGTAAGAAGCTAACCTCCATTGCCGCCATTATAAACATCAAAATGTAAAGTACATTGTACACCAAGTATAAACTCCAGTCTCCAGAAAAAAACTCAGAAATACCATTGTTGGATGTTACGTAGCAGAACTGTGTGTATACACACTTTGTTTTGAATAAGTGAATGAATCAGTCGCACTACAGGGTTCACATGAATAACCGAAATAATCTCAAGTCCTTGTGGTAATACAGTATCCTAATGAGAAATTACAGTGGTGAATGTCAGAGACAATAACAATGACTATTCTTGCCTAACCTATCAGCTGAACGTTTTGGGCCAAATGGTTTTTTAAATACTAGTGAATGATAGTTTTAAGCCAGCGAGAAATTGCTGTTTAATATCTTCGATAATGACCATCAAAATGTAATGATACTCTCACTAAGATGCACTCAAATCCCTCCATACGAGCGCAGGGTAGAATGGGGACAAAAAGAGGAGATTAAAAAGAGCCTCTCAATCAGAACAACTTTGGAAGCTTGGTTAGCTTCAAAACTTTGCCAAAGCTTTAACGGCATTCCCAATTAGATTCCAAAATAAAGGATAAATTCTGATATTGCAAAAATAATTAAGATAGCAAAGACAGAAAATTATAACTCCACTAATTTGAGGTCCAAAAAGACTAAACTTTGATGGACAAAATGTCTTAAAGTGATCAGAAGCATAGTAGTCAAGGCGCTAACCGCACCCAAGGAGACAGGGGGTCCTGTTGGCAAGGCGCGAGGCGAAGGCGAAGGCACACAAAAGGCGCAAACTAGGTGCATGAACAAAAAAAATTAAATTAAAAAGACTTTCACTTAAAGGAAATTCAAAGTTCGTAATGATAAAACTAATTCCTATCAATCTAAAACATAATTAAAGGGAATTCATTTCTTCAAAGTTCACTAATAAAACTAATTCCTATCAATCTAAAACATATATTATCAATAATCAGAATCATCAAGATCAACAACTTCATCAGATTCACTCTCAAATTTGTCATCAAAATATTCCTCCTCCTCCTGCTCGAGGCAGCAGTGAATCGGTTATGGCAGATTGGTGATTGATTGGTAAACGGTTATGGCAGAGCAGAGTTACAAAAGCAATAGAAGAAGATAAAAGAAAACAGAGTTGATAAGAGTGAACAGAAGTTTAGCATTCTGTGGCTCTCTGATTATTTACTAAATAGGAAAACTAAAGGCAGTAGACTTTTAAGAGGTGACAATAACTTAATTAAAAGAAACCCTAAAACTACTTTTAACTGCGCATGATGCGCCTTATATGCGCTCTGCGCCAAGCGCTTAACACACAAAAACGTGCACTTTTGTCATATGCACCGCCTAAAGAGCTAGGAGGCGCCAGCCTCTCCATGTGCACCTAGCGCCTTAGGCGCGCCAGAGGCGCGCTTTTAACTACACTGATTAGAAGCACAGAACCTAGGGTAAGCAAAACACAAAAATCCTCATTCAAAATATAAAGGTACACCATATGTTTATTTGAGCATATTAGTGAGATTGCATACAAGTACTTTAGGATGTAACAAACACAAAACATAAATAAGAAGAAAATCTATCAGAATTAATACCATTTCTTTTGCAGATGACAATTCCAACATGAGAAATCCTCATAATCAGGTACAAATTCATCAAACCAAAGTATATGAGCCAATATCCCTATATAACTATCATAAGAAACAGCTCAATGAAAAAACTTATTCTATGAGTTTCCTAAGGTACCATTTTGCACCAATCTTAGCAGCTGAGTCTATCTATGTCCTTGAGTTCGTTGCATATCATAAGCTCCCCAAGAACCAGTTCCAACTCCATATTGAGGATAATTTTCAGCATTGGCTGGCACCTGAAGTTTTAGTAAAGAAATAATTTTCATTTGAAAGTAGTAATGCAAAGCATATTTACACAAGTATGCATACACATGCATGAACTTGTAGACACATAAGGTATGAATATGCATTAAAGTGATGTGCAAAGTAACCAGCTTACAGGATTCATGCCATAACCCATGGGATAAGGATTTCCAGCATAAGCAGTTTCGGGATTTCCATAATATGCATGATAAGCTACACCTGCATATGAAAAGTTTCCAAGAACATCAGAAGGTCTGATAAAAGCTAAACTGAGCAATTGAGCATTTTCCAATAAAACAAGACCCCAAGGAAAATTGTTACGATTATAATTCACTGAGTCAAAACTAGAAACATGGAATGAACTCAGTTTAAACTATCTAACAAGCATCAACTGGTTCAGAATAGTTTCTCAACAGCAGAAACAAGTACGTTAGTTGTGACTTCTGAGTTTATATAAGTGACTCACTCTTCAAATTCAAATCTAATAGGCAGACATTCACTTGATGAACCTCAACTAACTACTATTTGAATCAAACAATCCCTTGTGTTGCAATAGAATCTGGGACTGAATTTGAGAAATCATGCAAAGTCAAATCTAAAGATCTTCCAACATGAGGAAACAAAATTAACAGATTAAAATGTAAAACTCTAAAATTATATCAGATCAATGTGGATTTCTTAAAAAGTAACGGGTGAAACATGACTATGTTTACACATAGAGTTGAATACATGAGTAAGTTAAAACAAAATGTACAATTCTCATGCTTAATACAATTAACTTTGAAGAGATGTGGATATAGAGAAGAAAACAGTTCATGGGAAAGAAGTAGAGAAATGGATCCCTTGTTTCCAAATGAAGTAAGAAAGTAGTGCGAGGAAAAAAAATGTATGATGTTATCCAAACAGGTACAACAGATTAAGAGTCCCCAGTTCTAATACAGAAACTATAAAGGAGAGAAAAAGACTTGTCAAGCAAACCAGACATCCAAAAACAAATGCCTGCCTACAACTTTGAATGTATAAAATACACCTTGATTCTTCATTTCCTGACTTCAAAATTAAAAAATTCCTTGCCCGCTATAGTTATTTTATCAGCCAACAATTATCATTTCACTTTTTATTCAGCTACTATTTGCATCCAGTCTAATCAATAAAGAAAAAGGAGATACTCTTACAAAACATCCTTTTCCTTGTACTTTGACCCCTTCATATTCAGTGCATCCAGTTGTTTTCCCAGTTAATGTGGAAAAGATTTCCTAGGGCATTCTAACCTGAATTTATTCATTCATGGCATGCAGCCATAATATTATTTAAAATCTACAACAGCTTTTAATTTTGATTCCAAGGAAATGCATGAGTTAATAAGCAGCAGAGAGCCTTCTTGTTTATGTAGTTTTCCAGTAACTCATTTCTTACTCACTTATCCTAAAAGTATCATCATTTCATAACCAAAAACAATTAAACCAGTAAAAGGGTAATCTACCCGGATTTCCTACAGCAGGAGCAGCAGAAGCAGCAGCAGCAGCAGCACGAGCTCTCTTCTCTGCATTAGCAATTTCCGCGCGAAGCTTCTCCAACTCGCGAGACATTGCAACTAATTTCTTCTCCATCATCTGACCATGCTCATAATTCTCCGCATATCCTTTCTTCTCATACTCAATAGCAGCTCTGTGAAAAAAGAATTTAAAATAACAGCAGCTATGCTTGAATACAGACTTATTTATGTTCCACTTCACTAAACATAAGTAATTACTCAAGTATGTACCTTGCACGCTGCAGTTCCTGCTTCATACTCTCAATTTCAGCCTTTAGAGCTGGCACTTGTTGCAAATCTGCATTGTACCTCGATAGATCCTGAGTCATTGCTTGAACACGACCAGTAAGGTCTTGCTTCACATCATTAAGCTCCTTAATATCAGCACAGATATGATGAAGTTCACCCCGCATGGCCTCCATGTCTCGGCATTCCGACTCCAACCTTAAACACTTCTCATGCAACTCCCTCATTTGCACATCATTCTCCGGATTGAGAGAATCAGCAAAATGAGCCATCCGTTGCAACTCATACTGGGCAGCTTCCAATTCCTGCTTAAGTGCAACATGGATTGCAGCTAGCCTCTGGTTGTCAGCCAATAGACCTTGAATATCCTGGTGTTGGACAGCAAGACGCTCCTCCATTATTGCAGGATGAGGAGGAAGCCTTCTGGGATCCATTCCAAACTGAGTTTCCCTTATTTCTTCAAGTAAGGCTGGATGGGGCGGCATTGGACCAAGAAGCCCTCTCGCAAAGTGCGATTCATGGATGGCAGGGGGTCGATCGCCCTGAGGGATTCCTTTCATTGGAAGAGGAGGGCCGCGATTCCTGCCGGACATTCTTCTTTTCCTTTACAATTGAAGGATTTGAAAGTTCGAGTTTTAGGGTTTATAAGAAGGATTTCTTTGAACGGAAATTAGCAATGAGAACCACGTAAAAGACCTGGAATATAGAGAAAAAATTCGACTGAATTCAACATCTACGCCTTCCACAATTGCATTGAGATTATTATGAAATAACAGAAATCCAAAAATTGCAAGCTAAGTCAGAGAACGAAGTCGCAATCAAAAATACAGAAGAAATTAAAGATACGTGCTTGCAAATTGTGTAATAAATAAACTGACCTTCCCACAGTAAGAATCTAACAGGGCAATTATGTCGATGACGATGAATTGAGAGACCAAAATGAAGCAAAAGTATCAATTTGTGAAATATGGTTTAATCAGCGGGAAGGTAATTATGGTTACCATGAGATCATTAGAAATTGCAACCCTAACATATTAATGAGTATTTACGTATTTTTAGTGACATATGATCGACCAAGACCAAAATTTTGTCCCGAAAAACCTTTCATATTTTTGTTGGAGCAATACCTTATTCATTGGTTGTTTTGAGAATTCAATGAATAATGTCTTTCGCATGTTGTATAAGTATTAGATTGCTATTATGTGTTATTAACACATTGTTTTTAGTTATTGTTGAAGGATGATCCAAGAAGAAGTTTTAATCCTTACTTTAAGAACTGCACAATGAAAGTAATCAATCTTAGAAGTTTTATAAATCTTGAACTCAATATCAGAAGATAAAGATATACCAAAAGCTAAAGATTGCATCAAAATACAAGAGATTGATCAGAGATTAATATCAGCATCAGAAGATCAAGCTACATCAGAGGATGAAGATTGGATCAAAAGCATGCTAGCATCAAAAGCTCCAAATCTCAAAAGATAGAAGAACTACATCAGAGGGAAGTATCCTCACAAATTTAAAGCAAAATATTTATTTCAAATTATATGATCTTCAATCCTCAAGTATCACGTGAGTCAACTAATCATGTCTTGCATTTAATTCTGTAGCTCTAAAAGCTGTCGCACCTAAAAAGGACGTGCTGATGTTGATAGTAAAGGGACAAAGTCACTTTTTCTCCTCTACAGCAGATAACCAGTACAGGTGGGATTGCCCAAATAACAAACTTGAATCAGAGGATACACTTAACCTCTCAGCTTGGTTTAATGGATTTAAAGAGCATGATTATCGCGCTAACAGGAGAACTTGGTGAAGTTTTTTCAATGTAAAAGCACACAAGCTATCTCACAACTCTCAAACTTCATCTTCAAGCCTTAAAGCAACCTTTCAATTCCATACTCAGTAGCTTTCACTAAAAAAGAGTTTAGAAGCTCTAAACTTTTATTCATTCAAACGTGTAAAAACACTTACTTATTTATACGTAAGTGTGGGGAGCTTAAACACCAGTTAGAAAATACTTCTAGTAGTTAACTTAAGCTCAGAGCCTAGATAGAATTGGACGGTACTCATGTATTAGTAAAGTTCTCAGGTTGTAGATTGTTGGATGGTATTTCAATCAGTAAGGCAACCTTGTCGCGATTTATTCTCCACCCTTGAGGAGAACCACGAGTGGATTAAATATTGGACAGCAATTCCAAGGACTGGATTAAGTAGAGGCTGAACTAGCATCAAAATCTTATGTTTGCATATCTCTAAACTTTGATCTCTATTTAAATTGCATTCACATAAGTTGTTAAACTCGCTCTTTAGAGATTGCATCAAAGGATAGCTTCTGAGGAAACTTAATCTATTACAAGCATATTCTACAATAGCCTCTAAGCAAAGGATAATGCTAAAAGAAAGCCATTCACCTCCTCCTCTGACTTGTTTAATCACTCTATTAGGTCTGACAAGTGGTAACAAAATAGTACTTTATTGAAAACCTAACCAATCTTGAGTTAAAGATTGCATCATCATGGTTGATAACAGCATGAAACATCTCCCTGGTAATCAAACCACACAGATTCTCCTAAAGGGTCTGTATGTATCTAAGCCACCCCTATTCTTTGGGCAGGATTACACGTTTTGGAATAATAGGATGAAAAACTTCATCCAGTTTCCGGACATGTATGCCTGGTGTGAGCGGACGATACGGAGCGACGAGCCGAGAGTGCGCGAATGAGAGGCGCGGTCCACCAGGGTGTTTAAGTTGAAAATAAAAGGTACCGGGTCGGGGACCCAGAAAAGTTTGATAGAGAAAGCAAAAATATTTTTACATCGGTTAAACCCGAATCCGCTATCTCTTATTGTAGAGTCTCCACCAAGATTAGCTCTTTCCAAAAATTAGAGTCCTATGAGGCTTAATGTCCGGGGGACGGCTCACTAAGAGACAGAGATTCGGGTTTGGGATAAGTTGCTTATTTCTTATTAGATCACATTATATTACATCTATAGAAAATCGTATTTCTTAATTGTGCATATTCACACTTATGTCATTTTTCGAGTTATTATGAATGATTCACGTATATTTGAAAGCCATAAATCCATCCATAAAGCAATAAATAAATGCGGAAAGTAAAGATTAAAATTACAAAACCTCAGGGAATGCAACCGCTCGCCTAATCTATTAATTACATTTCCCAAAAAATAACTGAAATTACGATACCCGAAGGAAAATTAAAATCCTAATCATACATCTAATCTTGCATTCACAAAGGTTATCACAGGGTATACTACAACACATTGCACGTTTGCTCGATTTTGGTTTTAGCGAGGCCCGTGTGGCCTATTAAAAAAATCAAGATAATGGATTTGTTATTTTAAAATAAAATAATTCATTTTAATTAACACATTGGTTACTCATTTTAGTTAATGAAATTGCTCACATGGTAAAATAGTGGGGCCTGTTATCCGGGAATATATTTCTATTCCCTTCGTGGGGGTATTCTAGCATATATCTCCATTAATAAGGAAATTACAGATGAAGAAAGAAAAATTGCAACATTCGGAATAAAATAGAATAATGAAAATCCTAGGTCCGCAGATGAAATAAGAATAAAGAATAATAGACAATGAGCACGGAATTAGTAGTTTTAGGAACTCAGAGGCTTACCCTTACAAAACGAATCCACTTCGACAATATCCGTTCAACCTTAAAATGTAGTCCTCATCATCTTTTAGTTTTTGTGGTTGAAAACTTGGTGTAAATCTTAAAAATACTTATTTAATTCCTGAAATTGGTTGCAGTTCTAAAAGTTATATTTTGTTCTGAAAATTTCCGATCTCGATCATTGAAAATTCCCCAAATATTTATAGGGGAAAATCCCGGAAATCCAAGAAAGGCAACAAATTCTAGCGAGGCTCGCCAAAAAGTTTGGCGAGCCTCGTAGGAAATTCTGGCGAGGCTGCTTTGATTCCAGTTTTTGCGATTTTTTTCGTATTTTTCGTTTATTTTTATATTTTTTTGTATTTTTAATTAATTTTTGAATAAAAGAGAAAAATTAGTTAATTTTATTAAAAGTCCTTTTTAAATTTAGAGATGAGAAACACTCCCATAAGAAGGTATCTAGATAATCGAGAATTGTGTGATTCAAGGATAAAATCCCAAAAAGCCATCATCATCGAACGCACGAGCTGGTACAAAATCCCATGCTCACAATTGCCCCTCGTGTGATTGCTGCTAGTTGAATAGCTAGTATGATCACACGAAAAGAGCAAAGGGATCGAGAAAATAGCTGACTAGTGCGGTTGGTGACTTCTTTATCATCGATCGGTGATGACATGGGCCTTCTTTTCGGGTGCTGTGCCTTAATTGGGTCATCCGTTTCTTTCTTCGGAGTCCATTGATGTTTAGTACCCCTTGTGGGTGGGTCTGGTGTGGTCATCACGTGCCCCTTGTGGGTTGACCTCCAGTTGGCTTTGCTTGTTGGAATTGACAAAGTAGGTTGCTTGAAAATCGAACCGAATTAGATTCCCATTTCCTTCTTCTTTTTCGTTTCCCTAATAGGAAATTGAGTTGATTCTTATGACAAATCAGAAAAAATATAATGTTAATACATTTTATAATGAATGTTTTAATTATTTGATTGAGTTTATGCGAAGCACAAATTTTTGCTCCTTCAATCAAAAAATTAAAACATCGGGAAATAAATTTAATGAGTTAAAAAGATATCGGGTATATCTCGTGCATTGCTTCATTGTGTTAGGAGGCTTTTATTGGAGAATATAAGTAGGTGGGGCCCACCTATTTTCTTTATAAATGTAACTCTTCTCTCCTTATTTTCTCACTTATCACTTTTACTCTCTCTCTCTCTAAATACTTTCTCTCTAGAAAAGATGTTGTCGAAAGTCGCTATCAGGCAGCTCCGGTTCCCCTCTAGTCTTAGTCCTCAGTCTACTGATCAGGCTGGCATTTTCTCTATCGATATTGATGTCGCATACGACTTGAGTGCGAGGGACACCATGTTGGGGTTCACTCCTACCACTCTTATAGAGACACTGGATCCCGATTTTCCAGCCCAGCTCCATCTCTCTCGGATCGAGGTATTTACTAAAAACTTTTTTATTTCTTTTTTCTTCAGATTTATTCACCTTTATGTTGTTTAGGTAATAGAATTGAACTGAAACTTGAACCATGTCACGGAATTTTAGTTCAGAAAAATACAAAAATTAGAGAAAAGTCGAATCAAGGTTCGCTGGGAAAATTTCCGGCAAACCAATTCTGACGAGGTCCCTGAGTGGCCTTAGAGGCAAGACTAGAGGAGTCAGATTGGGCAAGGGAAAGATTTGAACAACCGATAGACGAGCAAAGTCTAAATGCATTGGATCATTTGCAGATGTACCAACAACTCATGGCTAGGGCGTACAATAACTAGGTTAAACTTAGAAAGCAACCTTTGAAAATGGGGGATCTTGTTTTGAAGCAGATGAAACCATCGAATGTGGATGTTCAGGGAAAATTCCGGCCAAATTGGGAAGGTCCTTGTGTTGTGAAGAAAATTTTAAGCATGGGAGCTGTCAAGATTATGGACATGGACGAGAACGAATTCGTCAACCTGATTAATCAAGATAAGCTCAAGCGCTACCAGGTCTAAAGGCAAAAGAAATGAATTAGAAAAGCGGTACACAAAAAAAAAGAGAAAAAAATGTCCGACAGTTGGCATTTGGCTAGCTGGACAACAATTAGGACCGTACTCTATGGAAAAAAATAATAAGATATCCACTAAGTCGAAAACTCGTGAAGGGCAGCTCGGGTAAAAATTAAGGCACTGTGAGGAATGGGGGGATCACAAATTAGAAAACCTGTTCTAGGCTAGTTGGTGGCAAGATTCAAATTGTTGGAAAACTTGTACCCTTTTTAAGTCATTTAATGAAATGTGTTATGTTTGCAAAGATTTATATTTCTGTTATGTGGACTTGTGCATATAGAATATCGCAAGTAAACAAAGTAGATTTCGATAAAATTTCATAATGTCAAAAGCAATCTAAAAACAAACCAAACACAAGGTTTAGAAAACAAATGTCAAAGCCTGTGGCAAATAGATATAGATCTAAGGGTGCCAATCACTCCACCGAGCACGTTTCTTGGAAGTGGGAGGAAGGGGGGTACAAACCATTTTCATCCCTCTCCCACTAGCGGGATACCCTAAGATGCTGATCAACATTCGAAAGACTCTTGATCTCGCCTAGCAATCCACAATAGAACTCGTCGGTGTTAGTAGTCTAGGGGGCGTTGTAATCCAATGTGATGATTGTAGAGCGCGTCCAAAGCTTTCGTATAACATCGGGTGTGTCAGGACTAAAATCATGGAAATGAGTCAAGCATGGAAACCTGGGAACTCATTGTTGACGTCTATACTACCTACGCAGGAGGGAAAGAGAATAGGAGGTGACACCAAATATCCCTAGCAGAGTCGCCACTATGAGCGGACGACAAGGAGCAATGGGCCGAGAGCGCGCGAATGAGAGGCGGTCCACCGGGATGTTTAAGTTAAAAATAAAAGGTATCGGGTCGGGGACCCAGAAAAGTTTGATAGAGAAAGCGAAAACATTTTTAAATCGATCAAACCCGAATCCACTGTCTCTTAGTGTAGAGTCGCTACTTGGATTAGCTCTTTCTAGGAAATAAAATCCTGTGAGGCTTAACGTCCGAGGGATGGCCCACTAAGACACAGAGATTCGAGTTCGGGATAAGTTGCTTATTTCTTATTGGATCACATTATATTACATCTATAGAAACCCGTATTTCTTAATTATGCACATTCGCACTTATGTCATTTTTCAAGTTATTATGCATGATTCACGTATATTTGAAAGCGATAAATTCATCTATAAAGTAGTAAATAAATGCGGAAAGTAAAGATTAAAATTACAAAACCTCGGGGGATGCAACTACCCACCTAATCTATTAATTACATTTCCCAAAAAATAATTGAAATTGCGATACCTAAAGGAAAATTAAAATCCTAAATATAAATCTAATCCTGCATCCACAAAGTTTAGCATATGGGATATTACAACACATTGCACGTTTGCTCGATTTTGGCTTTAGCGATGCCCTTGTGGCCTATTGAAAAAATCACGGTAATGGATTTGTTATTTTAAAATAAAATAATTCATTTTAATTAATACATTGGTTGCTCATTTTAATTAATGAAATTATTCGCATGGTAAAATAGTGGGGGCTGTTATCTGGGAATATATTTTTATTCCCTTCATGGGGCTATTCTAGCATACATCTTCATTAATAAGGAAATTACAGATGAAATAAGAAAAATTACAACATTCGGAATAAAACAGAATAATAAAAATCCTAGGTCCGCAGATGAAATAAGAATAAGGAATAGCAGACAATGAGCACAGAATTAGCAGTTCTAGGAACTCAAAGGCTTACCCTTACAGAACGAATCCACTTTGACAATATCCGTTCAACCTTAGAAAGTAGTCCTCGTCATCTTTTAGTTTTTATGGGTGAAAACTTGGTGTAAATCTTGAAAAATACTTGTTTAATACCCGAAATTGGTTGCAATTCTAAAAGCTATATTTTCTTCTGAAAATTTCAGGTCCCGATTACCGAAAATTCCCCAAACATTTATAGGGGAAAATTCGAGAAATCCAAAAAAGGTAACAAATTCTAGTGAGCCTGCCTTGCCAGACTTCTGGCGAGGCTAGTCCCCGATTCCGGTTTTTGCGACTTTTTTCGTATTTTTCGTGTATTTTTATATGTTTTTGTATTTTTAATTAAATTTTTAAACAAAAGAGAAAAATTAATTAATTTTATTAAAAGGGCTTTTTAAATTTAGAGACGAGGAACACTCCCATATGAAGGTGTCTGGATAATCAAGAATTGTGTGATTCAAGGATAAAATTCCGAAAAGCTGTCATCATTGAACGCACGAGCTGGTACAAAATCTTATGTGCTCACAACTGGCTTGCTATTACCAATGGGCCATACATTCCTATAGTGACTATAGATGATGTGACCGCTCCTAAACCTAAAAGTGCATATAATGATGTTGATATGAAGAAACTTCAAAGTAACACTGTTGTTATTAACTATCTTCATTGTGCATTAGATGCTATAGAATATAACCAAATTTTAGGTTGTAAAAGCGCAAGGGAGATATAGAAGAAACTAGAAGTAACTTACAAAGGGACCGACAAGGTCAAGGAGTTCAAAATCAACCAAAATCTGTGCTACTATGAGCTGTTCGAAATGGAAGAGAATGAGTCCATTCCCACTATGAACCCTAGGTTCACCAACATCATAATGAACTAAAGAGGCTTGGCAAATAATTCTAAGAAGAAGAACAACTCAAGAAGATTCTCAAAAGCTAAACAAAAGAATGGCAAGCAAAGAAGACTGACATAGAGAAAGCTCAAGATCTCACCACCTACAAATATGATGAGCTCATTCGATCTCTCATCAACCATGAGATATCTATGCAAAGCTTCCAGAAGAAGGATAAGGCTAAGATTGAAGGAAATAAAGCTATTATCCTCAAAGCTGAATCTGGAGATGAAGGATCATCAGAAGCTAATGAAGAAATGGCCAAGTTGACTAGAAAATTTAAAAATTTCATGAGAAAAGGTGGGAAATTCCCATAGAAATTTCAGAAGAGAGGAAGTTTTCCTCAGAAGCAGAGTCCTCTGAAGAAAGACTTCTCCAAAGGAAAACCCAAGATTGATGATAGGCAGAAGCATGATCAGTTAAAGAACCTAACCTACTTTGATTGCCATCAAGAGGGACATATCAAATCCAACTATCCCAAGCTGAGAAAATATAAGGGGAAGAAGGCTAAGGTCGCAACATAGAGTGATAGTGAAGAAGAAGCATCTCCAGAATCCTCAACGAGTGATGAGGAAATTGCATAGATTTGCTTCATAGCAGTAGATGACATGGCTCATATCATTGAATTTAATAGTGATACAGATGGAACTTCTTCCTCAAAGTAACCATCCAAGAGCCATGATGAGGTTAATTCCAACTCCAAAATTCCTAACGAAGTCATGCAGGTTCTTATGGATGTCTACAAAATGGTTAAAAAGAATAAAATCATCTGAAACTTCTTGAAGATGATCTTGAAGACTTTGCAACTCAAGATCAAGCTAGAAGTTACACTTGAATGCACTTCACAAAAGACAAATTGAGCTTGAGACTGATATTGAGAAGCGCATGAGAGAGTTGCTTCTAGTAGGAGTTAATGCAGTCAAAGTCAACAGAAGAGTTATTCTGATTTAAAGACATCTATTAGGCAAAATAACTTTTCCCGATGTGAGAAAATCTCAAAAGCAAGTTGAGGTTCCAAAATATGGACAACCTCAGAAGCTATAGGCTTTGAGGAAAAATCAACCTCAAAAGCAAGTAGAAGCATTGAGGATAAATAAACTTCAAAGATAAAGCATGCCTCAACCACAAAGACAAGCTTCAAAGCAGAAGCAGGCCATAAGATATGACCACTCAAATGAGGCCAGTACTTCAAGAAGCATGGAAAATCCCCTAGTGTATGATCTCTTTGTTCGCCACTTTTCTACTGATAATATAAAAGTTCTAAATATGAACAGGTGTTGTCAATGCCGCTTATCAAATAGAAAAATGATGATAACTGCAAGTATACAGTTGCGATGTAGTTTTAAAAGATATCAATCCCACAGGGAAAGAATTCTGTTCTAAGGATCAACTAGAGTTACAGATTAAAAGAAAATAGAATACGTTGAAGGTTTTGAATGGTGGACTTATGAATGGACAGATGCATGAATAGATTAGAGAAGATGCAAAGCATATATATATTCCCTAAGAACAAGTATAGTGGAGTAAATAAGCTAAAAAATCAAGAATGTTTTATGCACTAGATAACTTCAACAAACATTGTTCTAGACACCCAAATATCCTATAATTCACCGTAGAGCAACACATGAAATAACTTTTCAAAATCTAGGGTAAATGAATTATGAAAGTTATAAAAATCCGGACAACAATAATACTATGCTTAGTACGGGTAGCTCTCACATATCCATATTTAGCAAGTTAGCACTCCAAAAATGTTAGCTCACTGAACAGCGTTATAATCACAGATCCAATGATTATACACAATTTTGTTAACCCCGAAACTACTCTTAAAATCAACTTGAAAGTATATAACTTCATTAATATAAGTGACGTAAGATAAAATACTCGTTATGACACATAGACATATCATAAACTTCGAATCAGAAAGGTATGCAAGTGAAAGCTAAAGTTGATCAAACCATATCCACTCGTTAATGGGATTCGTCAACTCCTACAACTCCTGCGTCTACTTTGAATTCGGTCTCGACTCGTACAGAACCTCTGTTAAGATGCTATTCCTTGTGAATTTTGAACTAATGAATGTTGAAGAACAAAAACTTTTATTGATAAGTGCTTTGCAATTACACTCATACAACAATCGCTCAATTTGTAGAGAAATCTAGTGATTGAAACAAGAATCGAATCACTTTACAATTTTCTCTCTAACACTTTGAACTTAGCGAAATCTATATAACTTTCACTCTCTATCTATCATATGCTACTGCCGCTCTTCCTCCATGCACCATATGCCATGCATGAAATGGTTGATTTTAACCTCTATTTATAGAGTGTGAAAGGTTGCGTTTATCCAAATGAATAGTCATGTCCATTGGTGAAGGGTTGTATCATCTTCAATGTGATTGGATACAAGATTTCATCCTTATCTTCAATGGATAGGCACCTTTTCATGGTTGCATTGTCTCCAAAAAGTGTCTCTTCATCTGACAGTTGATGGCGGTTGATCGTTCTTATTTAGTGGTTGGAAATTGAGAAGAGTTGTTCAAACCCGTTACGATTCGTGAGCGTGACATACATGTCTCGATCGTGAATGTAAGTTGGTAACTGACTGTTTGTGAAGAATTATAAGTCGCGATGGTGATAGATAGTGCCGAACGTGATTTGGCCAATCACGAATAGGAATCACGATCGTGACATGGTTGTGACTTATGCTTTTCTTTATGATTCTTCTTTGTAACTTTACCGATCTTTGACAACTTCAATCCTAAGCCAATTCCTTGCATTCCACGCATCTTTTAGCACCTTTTTCACTCTTTTTGCATAGAATTCATCTTTGATCATTTCACTCCCAAGATTCACCTAGTTTCCGCACTTGCATAAAAAACAACTACATACCACGTGAAATCTTTTATATGAAGTATAAAATGACTCTTAACCACATCGTTTTATGAATAAAAATATCGAGATAATAAGTGTAATTATACACTTATCACACCCCCACACTTAACTTTTGTCTTGTCCTCAAGGTAAATACAATAGAATTGTATAAAATAGTAATTCAAGTTCGTACCTCATTTGGCGAAAGACTATTGTAGTGAGTACCACATTCCCATGTTGCATAAGGTTCAAGTAAAGTATTCGAAATTTCCCACAAATTAGTAATGTGTAATTTATATAGTCCAGTTGCATACCTTTGCTCTTAATGGAGGGCCAACCTAATTGCATGTTCATATAAGCGTTATATGCTTGTTCGAATAGTTCCTTCTCTAAAGTATAGTATAAAGTATAAAGGACAAAGGGAGCACACTTCTTAAATATTGATCTCAAGGCTTTTTTTAGGTAACCTAGGATGCTAAACACTCTTAGTGGTTGCATTATATGCTCCATACCACTCTCCCCTTTTTTTAGTGGTTGCATTTTATGCTTGATAAGTGTATAGTTACACTTATTATCATGATATTTTTACTTCTAAAATTATATGGTTTATAGTCATTTTATACTTCATATAAAAGATTTCACATGGTATGTAGTTGTTTTTTATGCAAGTGCATAAACTAGGTGAATCTTGGGAGTGAAATGATCAAAGATGGAATTCTATGTAAAAAGAGTGAAAAAGGTGAAAAAAGATGTGTGGAACACAAGGAATTGGCTGAGGATCGAAGTTGTCAAAGATCGGTAAAGTTGCAAAGAAAAATCATGAAGAAAAACACATGTCAAGATCGTGATACCCATTCACGGTCACGACTTGTCATTCTTCACAAGCAGAAAGTTGCCAACCAATATTCACGATCGTGACATGTATATCGCGCTCGTGACTTGTGACTGTTTTTTGTCAACTCTTCTCAACTTCCAACCATTGGATAAGAACGATCAACCGCCATCAACGGCCACTGTCAGATGAAAAAACACCTCTTGGAAGCAATCCAATCACGAAAAGGTGCCTTTCCATTGAAGATGAGGATGAAACCTTGCATCTAATCACATTGAAGTGATGCAACCCTTCGCTAATGGACAAGGCTCTTTATTTGGATAGACGTAACCCTTCGCACTCTATAAATAAAGTCCCAATCCAACCAATTTCGAAAAAAGGCATAGTGGGCAATGAATGGTAGTGAGCATCTATGATAGAGAGTGAAAATTGTATAGATTTTGCTACGTTCAAAGTGTTAGTGAGAAAAATGTATAAGTGACTCGATTCTTATTTCAATCACTAGATTTCTCCACAAATTTGAGCGATTGTTGTATAAGTGTAATTGCAAAGCACTTATTAATAAAAGTTTCTGTTCTTCAACATTCATTTGATCAATATTAAAAAAGAATAGCATCCTAGTGGAGGTTCTGTACGAGTCGAGACCGAATTCAAAGTAGACTCAGGAATTGCGAGAATTGATGACTCCCATTAAAGAGTGGATATGGTTTGATCCACTTTAGCTTTCACTTGCATACCTTACAACTTTACTTTGTTTTCTACTTATACTTTCTATTTCTAAGTTTATGATATGTCTATGTGTCATAACAAGTATTTTGTCTTGCGTCATTTATATTAATAAAGTTATATACTTTCTTGTTAACTTTAAGAGTGATTTCAGGGTTAACAAGATTGTGTATAATCACTAGATCTGTGATTATAACCCTGTTTAGTGAGCAAACATTTTTTGAGTGGTAACTTGCTAAATATGGCTATGTGAAAGCGACCCGTACTAAGCATAATATTATTATTATCCAGGTTTTTATTAGTGTCATAATTCGTTTACCCTAGATTTAGAAAAAGTCATTTCATGTGTTGCTCTACGATGAATTATTGAATATTTGGGAGTCTAGAACCGTGTTTGTTAAAGTTATCCAGTGTGTGAAATATTTTTGATGATTTTGCACGTTTTTCTGTATTATACTTGTTCTTAGGGAATATTTATATAGTTTAAATCTTCTCTAATCTGTTCATGCATTTTTCTATTCATCAGTCTATCATCCAAACCCAACAATATATCTTATTTCTTTTATTTCGTAACTCTAGTTTGTCCTTAGAACTGAATTCCTTCCCTGTGGGATCGATATCTTTTAAAACTACATCACAACTGTATACTTATAGTTATCATCATTTTTGTATTTGATAATCGGTGCTAACAACACCTGTTCATATTTAGAACTTTTATATTATCAGTAGAAAAGTGTCGAACAAGTTTTTGGAGCCGTTACCGGGGAAGGCAAGTGCGTTTTAGAGATTAAAAATTTGGAGAGTGAGGTACATTTTCCTATTATATTTATTTGTTTCTTTCTTAAGCTATATAATTTGTCTCTCCTAACTTGGATGTGAAAAAGAAAATGAAATAATCATCTTGGAGGTGATACATCATATCATTATGTCTGAATTCTCGATAAATAGAAGATTTTCTTCTATTTTGCCTATTTGTGTTCGTGACTCCATTTTGCTCTCGTGAATCCCTTAACAAAACTTTTGGTTTCTCAATTCTCGTAAGTCATGATAGCGACATATAATCATGATCGTGACTTGTGCAAAAACTACAGCAGTTTAGCAATTATTCGACGGTTATTCCTCCAAACTATATAAATTGATTTGCGAGTGATCATCATTTTTCACTTCTGAAATCTGAATATCTTACCTTTTCAATCATGATTCAGTTTCAAACATGAAACCATCCCATTTCTTTCAAAAATTCTTTCGTTTCAAAATGGTTCTACCAAATAAATACAATCTAGTACCTCCAACAAACTTACAAGAATGGTATGAGGCACCATTTCCTATCCATTCTCATGAAGAAGGAGATTGTTCGCTACTTTTCTACTGATAAGTTTAATAACTTGTTCGCAAGATTTTGGCTTTAAAGTACAAGTGTTGTCAATACCACTTATCAAATAGAAAAATGATGATAACGAAAAGTATACAATTGCGATGTAGTTTTAAAAGATATCGAACCCACAGGGAAGGAACCAGTTCTAAAGACTAACAAGAGTAACGGAAAAAAGAAAATAAAAGAAATGATTTTATTGTTTATTGGGTAGGATGGGATATGATGGTGGATAAATATATATAGATTAGAGTATAAGAAATCAGTATAGATTATCCCTAAGAACAAGTATAGCAAAGAAAACAAGCAAAGTCAACAAAGATATTACATACACTAGACTAATTTAACAAATTTGGTTCTAGATATTCAGGTATTCAATTATTCACCGCAAAGCAACACATGAAATGACTTTTCTAAATCTAGTGCAAATGAATTAAGACGATTATATGAAC